>JAQZBX010019394.1:0-33830 GCA_029593785.1 Cabassous unicinctus
TGCCCCAAAAATGTCCAGTGGCCACCGGCTCCACCTCACTGTTACAATTTCTTCCATTGCTTGAATCACAGTATGTCTACAACAGAACACCACCAATTCCACTCTAGTCCACAGCTCCTCCCCCCATCCTGAGTGGACTTAGAAGGTGATGTCCACTCCACCTCCAAGTGAGAGAGGGCTTATATTCCATGGATATAGTGGATGGGATTATTGTGCCTGGAATCTCAGTGGAGCTGCAACTCCTACCCTACAGCTCAATGGACTCATCCAAGTAACCTGGCGAGGAGACGAAGATGGGCAACAGCCATCCTAGGGAATGGAGAGGGCCTGCAGCTGAAGGCAAGATAATCCTATCATTATCTCTCTTTAGATTATTTCAATATTACTGTTTTTAGCTTTTCTTTGCTGTCTCTCCAGTCTTTACATATGTATCAGAGTAATCATCCACGGTAGTCTTCTTTTGCTTTATCTCTAGGATCTGACACGGTGACTGAATCAGGGGAGATACTCGGAAAACAGGAATTAAGGTAAAGAATGAACTCCAAATCAGAGACCTGACAATGCCAATCAGTTGCTCAAAAATTACAGTGGCTCCTTATACTCTACAACATAGAGTTTATACTTCTAAGTATAACATTCATATCTTCTACAACCTAGCCTAAATTTTTTATTCTTAAAAATATTTAATGCAACATCTGAAAAATTACACATTCCTGTTAGACTAAACTCTCAAACCATTAAAAATAGATCATCCTCAGAACATGGCTTGCCCTTAGAGGTCTTTGCACAAAGCTGTTACCTTAGCCTGGAATTCCTTCCCCTCATTCTCTGTCCTTTCAAATCATATCCACCCTTCAAAATCAGTTCTAATTTCACCTCACTTATGAATCATTCTCCAAGTGAAGATATTTCTCTGAGTTTACAAACCTTTTGCTTGTAAGTATTTTCATCAGGTATTCACCTTTTAATTCATCAAATAATTATTGCATACTTTTAGCATGAGACATTGAGTTAGAAGCTGCAGATCCAACAGTTAGTAAACATTCTACCTGCCCAAAGACTAGTCGTACATCCTGACAAGCAAGCATATCACTATGGCACAGGCACTTGAGCAATTACTTTGTAATTGCTTTGTGTTGCCAGGAAAGACTGCATGGAAGAAATGAAGTCTAGTGTGCCTTGGACTCAATTATTGTTTGAATTAATGAATAAGCTTCAAGCTAGAAGTCTGATTATGCTGAATCCCTGCTCAAACACTTGTAAAGTTTCCTAATTTGTCTAAAAAATAGAGTTTATGCTGCTAGGTACTTATTAGTCAAGCGAAGGGAAGACCAAGAGAGGGGAGGAAGAATATTTGGAGCACATAAAAAAGCCTGAAGGAAAGAGAGCATGGTACATTGGGTAGTTGCCGTAGTCTCTCACTCTCTAGATCCCACCTCGCTTATTTGCCTTTGTGTGTAAATACTTGATGAACTTTATTTCCCTTTTAAATCTTCACCATCGTATGGTAAGTTCCTTTATTTCAGAACTTGTTTTATATTTTCCAGAATGTCTAGCACAGAGCCTAGGACACCGAAATACTAATTGTGTTGAATGTCATTATATATGATCATAATATTCAAAAGAGAAAGAATCCGGGTAGAGAAAAAACAATGTGTCCTCCCTTCATACACTGTCAACTGTTATTAATTATTAATTAAGATTGAACTGAGCTTCTGTCTTCTCCAGAAATTATTTTAACCTACTTTCTACTTTGATGCTTCCAGTTTATTCACAGGCAACCGCAATTGCCTGTCCTTCTATCTGTCAGACTTTGCACCTAAGATGTCAAAAGTTGATGTAAAGTTTTCTGCCTCAGGCATCAACAATCTCTCATCTTTCCTTACCGTACTGAGCCAGAGCTTTCTCTCTCCTTTTTATCTTGGGGTTCTATTTTGCTTTTCTGCCTGGATTTCTTTTACCTATTATAGCAAGAAAGTGCTTCCTTCTCTATTTGCTTTTCCTATGGTTTGAAACATGAACTAAAGCCTAGGAAAACATGTAGCAGCCACTTACTAAATGTTGTCACTATCTCCCCCAATTTCTTCAATACGAGAGTAATGCTTCTCCGATAATGGCATTCATGAACTTTTTTCTTAGTGGTCCTGGTCTCCTTTTCCTTTCTTTTTAATAGTATAAATAACTTTTTTTCCTGAGCCATTTGAAATTAAATTGAGGACATGATGCCTGGTTACTTCCAAATTTCCTGCTGTATAAACCATAAAAACAAAGACATTCTCTGATATAACCGCAATTCAACCATCAACATCAGGAAATTAGCATTGATATGTTAATACCATCTAATCTGCAGACCCCATTCAATATTTTCCACCTATCCAATCATAGAATGCATAGTTAAAACATCCAAAGGAACAAGCATCACCATTTGCATTTAGTTGCCATGTTTCTTTATTCTCTTTCAGTCTGAAGTAATTCCCCACTCTTCCATTGACTTTCCTGGCCTTGACACTTTTAAAGAGTACGCTTCTAAAGAGCTATTTTATAAAAACAAAAAAAAGGCCCTCTAATTGTGTTTGTATTCTGTTTCCTTATGATGAGATTCAGATAATGTACACTGTGTTTTATTTCACTGAATCCTATTCTGAACATTGTCCAAATACTGGGGGTGTTCATTTGACCACTTAAGGTCGTGTCTTCCATGATTTTCCACCTTAAAGGCAGTCTTTTACCTTTGGCAATTAAAAGTTTGTTGTTGTTGTTCTTGTTAATGGGAGATAGCTTGAAGCTATGTATATATACTTTTTTTCCTCATCAAAATTTCAGCCGCTATTGTTAGCATCCACAGATGATTCTTGCCTAGATCAGTTACTATTATGTTTGCCAAATGGTGATTTTCCAATTCCATCATTCCATCCACATATATTGCATAACTTTCTACTATAAGGAAATGTTCTCTTCTCTCCATTTACGTATTCATTTATTCTTATAATTTATACTTACATTTATTTTATGCTTAAATTCTACCTGATTTAGCCAGTGGGAGAACCTTCAACATAGCATCTGTGTTGACATGTTTATAGAATTCTTTGAGGTCTTTCTGGTGTATTTACTATTCTTGCATTTTACTGCCCTACCCCTGGAATCAGCCATTTCTTCAAGAAACACCTGTCCTTTTTAGTGACAATGTAATTTAGGAGCTAAGGTCTTGTCCCTCAGTGAGTTCATTGGAATGTCACTGAAGACCTTTCAGGGGGCCAAGTGGACACACAAACACACACACACATACACACACATTTACATCTCTATTTCTGCCTCTCTCTTTTCTATACATAACACAAATATATATATATATTTTTTATATGTGTGTTTATATATGTGTTCCAAAGTTCCAATCCATTTTTATTTTATTTTTCTTCTTGTTGATGACACCCATCCCAGTAAAGGCATCTTCTTCACCTTTCTTGGACTCTGACACTCCATACTTGCTTACTACTACCACCCCCTACTCGCTCTCTTCACCTGCACAGCATAGCAACCCTACCCTAACAAGGGATGACTAACTTGCTCTCACCCCATATCTGAAGGAAACAAGCAGCCAAACTATTTTTTAAGTTAAACCTTTTATATAACTAAAGAATTTATTGGTCCTCCCCCTGGCTCCAGCTGTGCCTGAAGGCAGCCATCAACTCCTGGCCTTTGAATGGCAGGTTGTTTTATTTAACTAAAGTAAAAGTGATTTCCAAATTACAATACTCTTTCACCTACAGCTGTTCAATTATACAATCTCACTCATTTATCTCAGGGCTTTTCAATGCCATGACAAACAAGTGTACCTTTGGGCCAAGCCCTTTAGCTCTTTCATTCTGTTTTCAAATATTGAAGACAGTTAGGTTGACTCTGATTGAATAAAAATTCACCTGCTGACTTTTAAAATCTACTGATGCATTAATTCCATTCCAAAACAATTAAATCATGATTACTACAGTAATACATGTTCACAGACATAATCTAATATATATAATAACAACCATTTATTGTTTCCTCTTTATAAAGACTCACTAGCCATTCAGAGAACATGGGACCCAAATTTGCTATGATAGGCAGAATTCTAAGATGGCCCCTATGATCCCCATGCCCTAGTATTCATGGCTGTAAAATCTCCTCCCCTTGAGGGTGGGCAAGACCTGTGACTTGTTTCTAACCAATGGACTGTGGCAAAGATGAAGAGTTTTTGAAGATGTGCTATAGTGCTCCAAATCAGGTGATTTTGAGTTCATCATTGAGGGACTATCCTGTGGAGCATGACTTAAATAGTTGAAAATCTTTAAAAGCAGGACTGGACTCTCCCTGATGAGAAAGACATTTTCCTTTGCTGCTTTGAAAATGTCGAATTCCATGTTGTGAGAGGGCCTATGGAGAAGAGAACGTGGCAAGGAACTGCAAGTGGCCTTTAGGAGCTGAGGGTAGTCCTGGCTGACAGCCAGCAAGTAAACAAGGACCTTAGTCCTACAACCACAAGTAAATGAATTCTGCCAGCAACCTGAGAGATAATGGAAGTGGATCTTTCCCCAGTTGATCCTCCAGAAAAGAATGCAGCCCAGCTGACATCTAGATTGCAGCCTCCTATAACCCTGAACATAAGACCACTGACACCATGAAATAATAAAAGTGCATTGCTTTAATCTGCTAAATGTGTGATAATTTGTTATGCAGCAATAGAAACTAATAGAGCACCAACCTTCTATTTTTTGCCAGGCAATGTTCCCATTTTTTACAAGCGACCGATCCTATTTGGATCGTTAGATGAAAAAGGCAGAGAATTGGGTACAGGGTAGGGGATCAATAAATAGTTTGATTGATTGTAAATATCTGATAAAATTACTCCATGCTATAATGAGCATGTCTATTATATTTCACCCACCCAAATAATATTTTTACTTTCATAGAACAATTTTGATGTCATTTTTCTTCTTTTCCTATACTAGAAATAAAGTCAAATTTTCCATCCTTTTCCTGAAAGCTCACATCTCTGACACGTGACACTGGTGAACAATTGTTATAAAAATAAACCAATGTGGGTAAATCTGGCACTAATGATTTTTGAAATGGACTGTTTTATGATTTGCCATCTTTAACAAAAATGATATGAGTTAAATGAAGCCTTACTATACTCCACCTGTTCATACTTACTCAAACCCCTAATATGTACAAAATCTTCAATCAGAAGATACATGAAAGCTCTTTCCTTTTTACTCTCAACCGATTTAATAATGTCTCTCTTACAATGTCTATGAAAAGTCCTTTACAAATAGATTCCTAGAGTAAGAAAAATGACTTTCCCCTTGAGGGAAACTTGGCCGTAGGTGGAAAAATGAAATAAAGTAGGCCAGAGCAAGAGTTTATAACAACCTTTTGAACAACCTTTGAAGCTCCCTGAAAGCACCTAGAGCAGCCTTTGATAAATGCTGACCGTCAATGTGTGCGAGACGCTGATTTGGTATGAAATTTTGTCACTTCTACCCTGCAAAACCAACACTCCAGTCAAACTTGTTTCCTCATGTCTAGTGGTCTTTGAGCCTTGTTTTCTAGTTGAAGTGGCCTACCTGCCTTCATTCTCAGCCCTAACACTATTCTATTTAAAGATAAGTTCAAGTTCTACCTCTAATGAGGAAGATTAGGGTTTCCTTGACCTTTTTGCTTAGAAAAGGGAGGGAGGAGAGGAGAAGATGTGGGCAATGCAGTTACTCAAGAGAGCATAAGGTTTTCATAGTAAAGTCCTAAATGAGAATTTTCTTAACAATGTTTAAAGAAATATCTATGTAGATGTTCATTATCCTTGACAAAAGTGTTTGGAATCAAATAATTTGGAGAAAGAGTAAAAGAAAGTTAAATAGCCATTTTTATTTAAATTAGAATATCTTAGAAACTTTGCTGTAAATCCTCAAGAAATAGGGTCATATAATCTGCAGGATGCATCAAACTTTTTCAACTACTGGAAATTTAACCTAGGAAGACACTTGGTTAAATATATATATTCAGTATCAATGGATCTTAAACAAACTGTGGCTCTCAGACCAACCACATCAACATCAGCATCTTCTGGGAACTTGTCAGCAGTGCAACTTCTTAGATCCACCCCACACTCAGCATTACAAACTCTGGGGTTAGGCTGCAGCAATCTGTGTTTTAACATATCTGCTGGTCAATCTGATGCGTGCTAAAGTTTGAGATCCATTGTTCTATTCCTAAAACAGCTTGAACAATTTCAACCCTCATTCCTTTTTTAGAATAGAATTTATCATCAGGGATATTTTTTAAAGAGTAAGAGGGTTAACATCGGGAACTGTGTAACCAATGACATTGAGAACACAATTTCTCCCCATGGAGTTTTTAAATGCTTAGTGAGAGTAATTGAAGAGACATGAACGATGTTTAACAGCTCTGAAATACTTCACTAAAGACATTGACTGTAAAATCAAAGGTGTTTAATTGATAGGAAACCTATAGCTATTTTCCTTCTCTCCAGCCTGTCAGTTTTATAATTTACAGCCTAAGAGATGTCTTTTCAAATGAACAACAAAGAAGTAAGTGTGCTAAACATTAACATCTGTTCTGAAGTAATTTGTCAACGTTGCCATACACAGATGAGGTGAAACTTTCTTAAATGCCCATTGAAGCCACTTAAGGTTGCATGTGAGAGTAATAAATGTTAGATACTTGACAACCTGATTGTTTTGTTTTCAGGAAGTTTAGAAAATTCCAGCGAATATGGTAGCATATCACAGATTTATAATTATTAATAAAAATAGTTATGTAATCCCCAAAGCAGTAAGTTGGTGAGGACAGGATTGATTTCTATCTGTGCTGTATGGAAAGAAACAATGATGACAAAGATTGAGCTGACTGGCTATATTTTATTTAGATGTCCCAAAAAGCAGAGTAGCAATTTGCTGGCCACTTGCAATTCTAATTAGACCAAGAATATAGGTTCCATTTAAATAACCTATTAGATCTTTCAATATGGTATAATTCTGCCACAGTCATATAGATCATGTAGGTCAACAGAGTGTGTTCATAATTAAAATTAGGCCAGAACTGAATAAACTGAGACAAACTTTCCATGAATAGGTCACCTAATAGCCATAGGCTATTTCAACTATATTGAAAGTTTTATACATTCTAATAGGGGAGAAGGTCTGGTGCAAGGCATACCAATCTTATAGTTCTAGTAGTTTTTTGTTTATTTGTTGTTTTTTTAAGCAAAATTGTTCTCCACGTGATTCAGCCAGATTACCTCAGATTAAAAAATGGGCCTGTGGAGTCAAGTAGCATGTAAGTGAAGGAACTTCTCTCTCCTAACAACAACAACAAAAAAATGTTGTCACTGTCAACAAAAATTGGTAATTCTTTTTAAATAAATTCCTCTTGTCTTAATATGGAAACCATACATGAAGCAAGCTAAGGTCTTAGTGACCATCATGGACAGGCTATTTATTGTAATTATTTTTTTCAACAAAGATTATATACCAAGTTCCACTTTTCACTTTCAGGCTAACCATGTAGAAAAATATTCTTTACTAATTGTTTTCTCATCACCAATATAACAGGGCTCATGCATGCTGCCAGGTGACAGATATAATAAAGCACTTGGGAACTCTCATAAAAGTCCATCATAACTATTCCTGGTGGTAGGAATGATGTTTAGCACACTTGCCTAAACATCCAGTATATGTTGCTCAATGCACACATGAGAATCTAAGAGTATTAATTAGGTCTAGTAAAATGGGGAAAAATTAAAACATTATTTCATCTGCATGATTAAAAGTATTTCCTTTGTCCGTACAACCTTTTGACAGCGAGATTGAAAGAAAAAGTTGAAATCTCTGACTTCAATTGCAATTCCCCACTGAATAACTAAATGTAATTACTATTCAATGAATGTTTAATCACTCTAAATCATTAATAAATGAACACTTCCATTTGATGGATAATACAGCATATAAGATGCTATGGGAATTAAAAGCACTTTGCTTTAAATTCTGGATCCACCTTCTCCCTGAATGTTAAACTCTTTTGACATGCAAGATAATGCAAACTGAGCAGGAAAGGACACTTATTTGGCAGAGAAAATATGGTGAAAGTAAAAAAGGAAAAGGGCAGTATTTGAAATGGACAAACTGGCAGATGAATTCTTGGTTTGTTTTGCTTTGCTTTGTTTTGTTTTTCCAAAGCAAAGGCAAATTGAGCTGTCAGCTCTTCCCCATGTCCTCTCACTAGCCCTGGAAGATTCCATCCCTCCTATGTTACCAACCACCTATATACAGATGAGACCCAAGTCTTTATTTTGAAACCAAATAACATTCCTCAATTCCAGCATATTTATCTTGATACCTACTAGATTCTTTTTTTTCTTTTGGTTACTCCAACAGTGCTTCAAATTTAACATATACAAACCAGCCTTCCTTCTTCAATTACAGAAAGACAGTATTTGCTTCTCTTTCAGTGTTAAATACTTGAATAAATGATACTATCAATCACTTAAAAAAAACAAACCATCATATCCAAGCAGGTAATAGTCTTTGTGCCCTTGACTGTTTCCCTGCACTTGCACTGCCCACGCTCACTGTATAAAAGCTTGCCCCCTTCTCCCTCTCTTTCTCTTTGCCTTAGTCTCAAAGACTTTCCAAGTGCCACCTCTGGATTCGACCAGATAATCTCCACTATTCACAGAGGGTAGATTTTTCACTTGGGGCTATGGATTCCTCACTGGCTTTTGCTTTAAACATGACATTCTGAAACTTCTTTTATATAACAATATAGCTTGTATTTTTCTCCCTCACCATTGAAGGCAATTTTGCCTTTCGATTTAATAGAATTTGTCAAGTTTTAATTATAATTTCAGAGTGGGAGGGGTGGGTTGGCAACAGGGATTTGGTAGTCAAAGGCTTTTAAAAACATTTTTCCAACTGCTGTATATTAACCCGGGCTTTGGTATGGCAAAGAAAGCCTGAGCTGGGAGAAACAGAAGTGGGCCAGTCTAGGAAGGCTGAGATTCCTGAGGGTTATGGTGTTTGAGATGTTCTCTGAAAGGTGGAGGCAAAGCCCCCAACAGCAAACAATGCACATATTGGAAATGTGTAGAGATTGTACACTATGCTTTCCAGACTAAGGAATATATTGAAAGGTCATGGTGGGCAAGTTATGGGTAATGGAGTGTCTTTATTTGCCAAAAGCTGCCAATGCAAAGTACTAGAAATGGTTTGGCTTTTATAATGGGAATTTTATTTAGGGTAAAAGCTTACAGTTCCAAGACCATGAAATGTCCAAATCCAGGCATCAGCAGAGATGCTTTCTTACCAAAGTCAGCTACTATTGATCCTGGCATGTTGCCATGTGGTAAAGCAAGATGGCCGCCAATCTCTGCCTTCCCCTCTAGAATCTACCATCTCCTGGAGCTCAGCTGCAGGCAATGAGGCACAGGGCTTGTCTCATCAGCCTTGTGCTGCTCCATGGGCCCAGCCCTTCAGGAGCCTCTTTCTGTGCCTCTGTATTCTGCTGGTTCCAGACTTAGGGACCTCTCTCACATCTCAAGCTTCTCTGCCTTTCTTCAGCAGTAGGGGAACCTGGATTGCCTTTCTCTTACAATCCGGGATCGAACATGGCAGCTTCCTTTTCCTCTGTGTCTGTCTCTTTCTGTGTCTCCATTTATATCAAACCCTGCCAGAGGGCGGAGACTCAATCTGAGTCATGCCTCAATGATTCACGCCAGTCAAAAGCATCTCACACACAGTTGGACTGAATTATGTCTTCCCTGCACATGGCTCATCTGTCCCTTCTATTCAAACCTATACTTAGTGCTGGAGTTTGTATGTGTATATCCAGAAACTTGGGTCTTTGGGCTGTCCATGTGCCACTTGGACCTGGAACCTCGGTAGAGCTGCAACACTTACTTTACAGCTCATTGGACTCACCCAGGACAAGTGGCGGGGAGATAATAATGGAAAACGCTGTCCCAGGGAACAAAGAGAGTCTGCTCCTGCAGGCAGGGTACTCCCATCCATCTTCCCCATGGGATACAAGCCTTCTTTCAATTGGAGGTAGAGTGGACATCACCATCCCAGAATCCTCAGAATTGGGGGAAGAGCAATGGACTAGAGTAGACTTACTGGCATTCTACTATAAACATACCGTGATCCTAGCAATGGAAGAAATTACAACATTGATGTGGACCCAGGGGCCACTGGAGGCTCTGGGGGCAGGGAGAGGGAAAAACAGTTGTAATACGGGGACTTTTTCAGGACTTGGGAATCGTCCTGAGTGACGTTGCAACGACAGATATAGGGCATTTTATATCATCACATTAACATGCAGAACTGTGTGGGAGAGAGTGTAGACTACAATGTTAACTATGGCCCATGCTTAATTGCAAAGTCCCAGGGTGTGTTTATCAATTGCAATGAATGTGCCACACTAATGAAGGATGTTTATGTTGGAGGTCCTGGGAGGTGTGGGAAGTGGGGCATATGGGAAACCCCATATTTTTTGTGTAACATTTATGTAATCTATGTAGCTTTTAAAAAATAAATAAATAAATAAATAAAGCATCTCACACTCACAGGAAAGGATTATTTCAAAAACATAATCGTTCCATTTTGGGGATTTATAAAAGAATTTTAAACTGCCTCATGGAGTGTGATTGGCATTTGTATACTAATAGTTATTAGTACTGTTTACTAAATATATCTGGATTTCTTCCTGGGAACATGGTAGGATTTTACTTTGCTGCCCTTGGGAATTTAGGTGTGTCCTTGTGACTTGATTTGGCCAATGTTAAATGTGAAATGGAGTAGCATATCCCTTTATGGTGGGAGCATGAAGAGCCAGTGAGTGACTCATGTTTTTTCCTTCCCCCTATGGTACCTGGAAATATTGTATTAGCCTGGGCCCCAGAACATCCATAATATTGAGCAGAGTCCTCCATTAAACATTAAATGGCTAAATAGCATGAGCAAGAAAAAAAATGTAGGAATTCTGGGGTTTATTGTTTCTACAGCATAACTAGTACAATCTGACATATAAAACAACCTTGAATTCACTATGAAAAGTGTCCTGAACATCTGAAGACGATTACCTGTCATTGTACTGGGTAATATAAAAATCCAAGGAAATAACTGTGCCACCATGGAATAAGCCCCTGGGCTTTCCTCTAAGATTTTGGTAAACTATGTGACCTTATGGGAGAGATGGAGTCCCAGTGGTACTGAAAACTGAAATTCTTGCATTAAGAGAGACCTTGATGCAATTTTTGTATGAAAGAGATCTTAGGCTTGTGTGCTAATATTTCCATCTGTTACACATCCACTGTCTGGAAATCTCTGCAGCACAGTGTAACAGACTTGCTCTTTTAACTGCAACATTTACCCCCGACTTCTAAGAGTAACAGGTGAGCTAAAGCTCCACGTCCTGCTCCCCAAGTGGGTTGCCGGCATTGATTTTGTAAGTATAACAATAATAGTAATAATATAATATTAGCAATAATATCACTAATTTATTGAATATTAAAATGTGTCAAGCAATATGTTAAGCAGTTTACATGGATTATCACATTTATTCCTTTTAATAAATCTTATGAAGGAGTTATTACCCTCATTTACCATCCTAGGAATGTGGAAATTAGAAAGGTTAAAAACTAGCCCTGAGCCATACAGCTGGTAGGTGGCAGAGCCAGAAAGCCAGCCCAGGTCTGCTTGATGCCAATGTCATTGCTCTGTAGAGCTTTCATTAATCACTTCTCACCTGGATTATTGGAACAATTGACTAACTTCTGTCTCTGCTTCTTTTCTGGTTTTCTTCTTTACCCTTCTCCCATTCTAGATGGAGTGATGAATAAGTAATGCAAATCTGACCTTGTAAGTTGTTCTCTTTAAAGGGTACTGGCTCCCAGTTGCCTCCTATAAAATCCATATTCATGCCATGCAAAGTTCCCAATGACAAGGTTTCAGCTTACTTCTCCAGTGAATGCTTCTGGTAGCCATCTTCTTTAATGCAATCTCTTTGTTATACAATATCCACAAGAGGAAGACCCAGACCCTTTTAACCTATATCCAACTATCATTCAGTAAAATAATGTGGATATCACCTGTTCCATGGACACTTTTACAATACTCCAGTCTGAATTAGAAATTCCTCTTTTCCCAGAGGACTTTATACAGCACTCTGTCATTATACATATAATATAATGCTTAAAGTACATGTGCCCTGGAATCAAAAAGTCATAGGTTTGAAAATCAACTCTTCCACTCTCTAGTTGAATACTCTTGGGCAAGTAATTTAACCTCTCAAAACATCATTGTTGGGGAGCGGATGTAGCCCAAGTGGTTGAACACCTGCTTCCTATGTACAAGGACCTGGGTTCAATGCCCAGTACCACTTAAAAACAAAGAAACAAACAAATGGAAAAAAAAACAACTCTCATTGGGGAGCAGATGTAGCTCAGTGGTTAAGTACCTGTTTCCCATGAATAAGGTCCTGGGTTCAATCCCGGTACCTTCTGAAAAAAAAAAAAAAAAAAATCACTCTTGGTTAAGATTATGTAACTGTAGAACCTCCTGCATAGACTTTTACTCTACTAACCTTTGTTTCAGAATTAATTAGTACAGTGGTTAGCATATACAATTCAATAAAATATTAGTTGATATTCTTATTTTAAGTACTCACCACATTGTACTATAATTACCTAAATATCCTTAATGTCAGGAATCATATGTATTTTTTTCTTCAACTTTAAATATAAATGCCCTCAGTAAATATTTCCTAATTGAGTGAAGAGATGGGTAAAAAAAATTAGGAGGATGATATTTTAAACACAAACTCAAAGGGATGAACATTCACTAAGGGCTCCAAGGATCGAGAAGATGGCATCAAGATACAGTTCTGCGTTTTGCACAAGAGGAGAGTAGATTCTACTCATGAGTCTCTATGAAACAATGGAGGGGAGAAAACATCACAAAGACTACTGAGATAAGAAAGAACTTCTTCTGGATTGTCTCAGTATGCCCATTGAAATAAGAGAACAGCTCTGAGATTGAAAAGAAAATTTGGAAGCTTACGAGTTGAAGAGATTTGGAACAGTTTTTGAGAGCAATGAGCCAAGGAATCAATGAGGGAGAAATATCAGGCATGCTGAGCAGTGGTCAGGGCCAAGTTACAGCTGGTTGGTATAAACTTTAAGGAGGCCAGGTCTACTTGGCTAACATTCTTTCTCCAGCATGGATGCAGACATGAAAATGTGGCCTTCAATGCAGATCCCCCGAAAGAGATCATCAAGGGCAACACAAAGTGAGAACAAAGATTAGATAGGCAGAGTAATAGAATTTTACTGTAATCTTTTCCAGTAGACAAATCATATTAACTTTTCCATAAATATTTGTTGAAAAAATTTTAAGGATATGAATGAACAGATATGCTATTTCTGGGGTAAATATTTTGGGATAAAGCCCAAAAGAACTAATAGGGAATTACTTTCAAAGTCAAATACTCCTCTGCTGGGGAGAAAGTATTTTGTGTTTGGGTTGCAACATTCCTAGATTCTACTTTCCAAAGTGTGCTCAAAACAAGGTTAATAGATATAAGTAAATTACTCTACAGATAATGTCAGACTGTGCTTGACTAGGTTTAAAGAGTATTGAATTTAGTGGGTAGAGAATGTTTCATAATGAAATGAATCATCACTTGAAATTTTCTTTAAAATTAAAATAACCCACAATAGTGGTAATGAATTCAAGGCAATTTAGAGAATTAACTTATATAAACATAATCTACTATGATATGATGAAAACTGATAGACTCTACAATAAATTGATATAGACATTTTTCCTGACTACTGTTTTACTGGAATATACCTTTAATGGCATAATAGGAAAGGGAGATAAAGACAATAAAGAAGAAAGGAATAAGTAAGGAAAGGAAGAAGTATAAGTAAAACTGGAAATTCTGGGCATTTATATTTAAAGTTGGAAAGAAAATATAACTGACTATTCTTTTGGACCATTTGTTTTGACTATTTCAAACTCATCAGTGCCTCTAGTAATTACCATTGGTGGTTCCATAGAATAATATCACAAAAATAGATTACAAGAAGAACCAGATGGGTGGATAGACAGCTGGACTTGGAGAGTTAAACACTTTCAATCACCTAACTCTTCCTCTACTTGAATATTCACAGATATATTAATTTCCATGTGGCTCCAGAAAATTTGGGTACATTTAAAAACTCACAAAGGTCACTAGTTTCAATAACAGCATTATAAAAATATAGCATGGAATATATGGGTTTTGGTGCCCACAAAATGTGTCTCTTTACATATACATGCATATTATACAAAATAAAACTTGCCTTTTTTCTTTCATAAGAAAAGTCCCCAAGGGCAGAGATGGTGTACCTACCCTGGCTCTAACTTACCTGTGCCTTTCCTGTAGAGCAGAAAACAAGTGAAACTTCTAGCCTAAGTACTATTACACCTGCTTATGCCAGAGAAGGCAAGCAGGGAGACCACCACTAAAGACTTAAACAATTTTTAATCAAAAGGTCAACTAGCCTCCCAGAGTAATCAAATATAAGAAGCCCGAGATATTCGACCCCATCCAAGTCATATAATTCTGTCAAATAAAGGAGGAGTAGATCAAGCATCTTATTTTAAGTCTGGATCTGCCCTCACTCCCCATCTTCTTAAATTGCCAGACCTTTTTTTCTTCCTGCCTCAACCAATCTTTAAGTCCACCTCCACTCACCTGTACATTTGGGCATTTTCACTACCCCTATAGTAAACTGCATTCCACCCCCAATGTACAATGCACCGTGGTCCTTTGTGTCTCAGACACAGGCAGATGTTAATAGAGAGTTTCCTTTTCAAAAAAAAAAAAAGATTAAGATTGGGCCCTAACATAAACTATGTTAAAGTTTCTGAAGGGAAAGGAGGATATATAATGGGAGCATACATCAGAGAGGCCAATCTAGCCTGAGGTGTCAGGCACAAATTTACTGAAGACATTTTTTTCAAGCTGAGATCTAAGAGCAACGCCACAACATGGCTGAGATTCGGGACTAGGCAAACAAGGGAGATACGGATAGTTTACACTAAATAGTACTTTGCCTTTCTGATCCTGTTTAAATATATTTCTTTAATTAATAAGTACAGAGGACAGTATCATATTTTTTGCTGTTATTCATGCCTCTTAACAGAAATAAATGGAAATACTTGGATTTGCATATCAACAAAGTATGTCATGTATGTCTTCATATTTTTATACCATGATTTGGCTTTACTTTTCTGTAAAATAAATCTGGTAATTTAGAGAGACAGAATAGATATTAAAGAAACTAAAATGCTCTAAGACATAGTAGCAAAGAAAATAATATTCTGTGTATATTAAGGATGAATTAAATATTTTGGTTTTGAATTATAATATATACCTCCAAAAGGCATAATTGTTACAGTAAACATCACCCCCCTAACCCTGTATTTCTATTTGTATTTCATGATATTTTTATTTGTTTTGGCTAAGAGATATTAGAGATGATATGCTCTAAAATTCATGTAACCTATCCCTGGTGAGTGAGAAAGGAATGGCGAGATCCTTCAATACAACTGGTTCATCCAGCTGGTATATAAACACAACCACATTTCTTATTTTTCATATTGAATCTGGCCTGTGTCCTTATGGTAGGTTAGCAGGGAGTGCTCCAAAGGGAGAACTCAAGCTCCTCCACCATAAATATCATAAAGACACACACACACTCACACACACACAGGCGTGTTCCAATAATCCTATGCGCTTACTCAATGGAAGAACTATACTATCCATGCTTCAGTTTCCTCATGGGAAGAAGACTGGGAAATCTGATCAGATAGCATGTTCCTGCTTTGGGTTTTTTGCATAGTATGGGTCTTTATACTAGTCCATGAACCCTTTTGCAAACACCTTCCATTACTGTGATCAAGCCCTTCGTCATCCAGATCCATGCCCAGACTTCAGTGGCTGTTCTGGGAAAGACAGTCCTACCTCTCTTTCTCCCACTATTATTACTGAGCTCTGCGTACAAGGTACATTGTATAAGTCATTCAAAAAGTAACATAGTGGCCTTTAAATACAGGCAAGTCAAGAACTCTGAGGTGTGACTCAATAGAAGGACACTTGTAGGAGACACATGTGTTCAGTTAATCTCAAACCTTTTTGTTCTAATTTTTTTTTTTTAGGAGGTACTGGGGATTGACCCCAGGACGTTGTACATGGAAAGGAGGTGCTCAACCACTGAGCTACATCCACTCCCCAGTGAGAACTGGTTTTTCATTTGTTTTTAGGAGGTACTGGGGGGATCGAACCTGGGACCTCACACATGGGAAGCATGCACTCACCCACTTGAACTACCTCCGCTCCCTCAAGCTAATTTTTTTTACATGTCAAATTTCTCCAACTCTCTGATCCCATTTTCCTCCAATGTTTTCCCACCTCTAGCCCCCAAAATAGTATCACCATTAAAAATTAGTGATTCTTAACTCTTCCTCCATAATACTGTAAGAAGTAGAAATGCATTTATCATCATATTGCCAATAATACCAGTTATTATATGTTTAAAATGAATATAGTGCTAATGATGAAGATCAGTAAAAGAAAGGTGTTCAGCATTTTTTTCTGCTAGTATTTCATTAATTTATTAAACCTTTAAAAATTAATTGTGCAGCTATTGTGTCAGTCAATTTTCTAGGTCCTGGAAAAGAGATTAATAGTTATATGTAAAAAGTAATTAGATATAACTATTTAGGAACCATAATAAAGACAGTGATAAAGTATCAAAGGAGCACAAACACCAAAACAACTAACTGAGAAAGACTGCTATGTGGCCTTCAAATGAAAGATACCATTTCATTTGTACTTGGAATGAAAGTGGTAAAGAAAAAAGAAAAAAAATTATCCTGGGGAGAAGGCCTGCACTATGACAAGAAATGCAGCCAGAGAGCTGAATACATGTGAATGTGATTTTGAGTGAAAATCGATAGGAATTAGTCAATTACATGAGAGGAGTGAGGAGGAGAAATAGTTCTGTTTGAGGTATTCTCAAAAATTCCATGAGGAAGAGTAGACCACAGCAGTATCAATGTAATAAGGGAAGTTTTAAGAACATGTCATGTTCTCTTTTTGTTTTCCCCAGTAGTGACTTTTGCCCTATTTCATAATAGATATCCATAAGCATAGATTAGACTTGGATTCATAGCTGAAGAAATGCAAAATGAATTACTGTTCAGATTATGCAAGTGGGCTGTCTTAATAGATTTTCCAAATGTATTTTCTGCTGTATCCAATCTGTTAATTTGAATGATCCTTTTAGGCAATATTCAGTGACTTTTTATAAAAATAAAAAAAATCTGTTTAAAGCTGAATCACTAAAATCTGACTAGTACATGGATCAGAGTACTTTAATGATTACTTATTGTATAACTGAACTTCAATGATAACTTTTTGTATAACTGAATGATAGGATGCGCCATGAAAGGGAACAATCAAAGGTTGTAATATGGCACCAATCTTGGTAAGAAAGCCCGTCTGACCACAGCAGAGAATGAGTTCAGGGAAATCGAAGTGGATGAGGTTAAAGAGTAAGCTAGAGGCCAGATCTTGAAGAGTCTTGTAGAACATGGTAAATTTAAAAATTTTATTCTAAGAAGGATAGGAAGCTTTTGATGTTCTCATACAAGGTGGGACAGGTTTTTTTTTTAACATGATATAATTATACTTTTAAAAGATTATTCTTTCTGTTGCATGGATATTATAACATAAGGGTGAAAGAGTAGAAGCAGAAGAAGAATTAGACAGCTATTTAAGTTCCCTGGCTTGTCCACAGGTGTTTTGGTGGAGGTCATGAGCAGCGATTATATCTGAAGGTAAACCAATTAGGAATTGTTGACAAATTGGTTGTGGAGTGTCAGGGAAAAAGAGAATCAAGAATGACTCATAGGCAACAAATTATCACAATTTTGGCAGCTTCAAACAATGAACATTTATGGTCTCAGGATGTCAATAGATCAGGAGCATGGCTTAATTGTGTCCTCTACTTAAGGTCTCACAGGGCTGCACTGAAGGTTTCAGTCAGGCTGTGTTCTCATCTGGAGACTTTACTGGGGAAGAATCCTCTTCCAACTTCACTCAAGTTGTTGAAAGAATTCACTTCCTTGCAGTTGTAGGACTAAGGACCCCAGATTCTTGCCAGCTCTTAGCTAAAAGTACTCCCCAACTGCTAGAAGCCTCTATTAGCTGCTCTCCAAGCATAAGACATATGGAGAGGACAGTGGTGAAGAGAACACATTACTACTACAGAATTTATCAGCTGTGTTGCTTTTAGCAAAAGGAGACTTCCAGCAGATGTCCAGGCATTTGAAGTCCCACAGTATCACTTTATCTTGCTTTTGTGACAGTTTCATATTCTGTTTTAAGGAAGCATCTGCTGGGCTGAGTGAGCTGTCATCTACTTACTTCCACAGAAACCCCAATTATGGTTCTCTTTCCTTTTATCCCCACCCGAATGTTCTCTACTGTGATCCACCCTCAGATCCATGGATTTCCATTGAGTCGCACACCTCCTTGGCATGCAGGAACACTCCTCCACCACTTCTGTTCCATCTGTTTTTAAGAAAACAATTTAAATGATCCAGTCCTGAGTCCCATCCTTAAAAATTCCAATGGTACATACAGATTAAATGACTTTTACTGACTTGTTAAAATACTCCTTTCATTTATATTACATATTATCTGTTCTCAGTATTTTCATATCCATATCCAAGGCCCTTATTACATCTTGTGACTAAATTTTCTGTTACTTTATGTGACAAACTAGAATTGAGATTATCATTATTCTTTTTACTTCTTTTTTCCTTTTATTGCCTTTTATTTCCCATACTATTCCACTTTTTAATCTCCTTTTTAAGAGTCATTACTTCAGATTTTTAGAGTGTTTCTTGCAAAGATTGGTTTAACTCCTGAAATAATAATTTTTCTTTGTTCAGTGCCCTCTGTTATGCTTCCAAGAACACATACTATTACTGATGTTGCTTTTATTCAAATCCCTTTTAGCATATCCTGGAGAAGAGTTTATGCATAAGGAAACAAAAATATCTTTGAGCATATGAACTCCAGTTGTCACCAAATGTGATAGATCCTGGGCTCCCAACAAATTTTTCTGTTCTGAATATAAACACCTGACCAGGACACCTGACCCTGCACTCTGCATTAATTGAGTCAAGTTATTATGGGCTAGCTTCAAGGTAGGCCAATCAAATTCTAACCCCTGGGAATTTGGGCCATAAATAGAGAGATACAGGTGGAATCTTGTAGGAGACCAGGCAACTTGATGATGCCTTGGTTATAACATCTAGGAATTCTCATTATCCCTGGAGTTGTTCTGGGCCTTGTCCTTACATAAGATTTGCTACTTAGTTCTTCCTTTAACTTTCAGTACCCTACAACTTTATAATACACTTCCTTTAAACTTAAGTAGACCAAAGTCCATTGCATTTTCTTGCATGTGCCCGAAATAACCTTAACAGATAAAATAAACTTGTTAGGGCTAAATAGAGAACTGTTCTATATCCAAGGATAGCATATTTAAACTTACTTAGGCAGACATTTTAAAACTCTGTGCAATGAATAACATTTGAATCTGGAGAAAAAAAAGATGTATAATTCAGTGAAAGTCCATTATCTCTTCTGGAAAAGTAAAATAACATATACAGATCATTTCAAATGTGGATTATAGCATAAAAACAGACCTCAAATATGTTGTGTGTGTGAGTTGTGATTAAAAGGTATGCTACATTTCTTAAATGTGCCATAGAAGCTTGTTCATTGCTAGTTATCATTTATGAGAAAAAATTTTATATGCTTCACTTCTGTGACAATTCCTTTTTTGTGGGCAATTTACTAAGGACAAAAATAAAAGGAGATAAAATTAATCCATCTCATATTTACTGTAGTTCACTCTGTAAAATAAAATGAATTGTGGTTGAAGAAGGCAATTATAAGATTTAGTTTTCTCTCTAAGAAGCTCAAAGTACTTATCTGTCATTATTCAATTGATTTTGTAAGATCCCCTTGAGAGTTGTAGGAAACAGCTATTTTATAACCAGAGAAATTAATGCAGTAGTGCCACATGCTGTGTTAACTATAAGAGCAGGATTAGGAATCACAACCTCTGAGCTTATGAAATGTGGTTAGCTCATTAAATTATGTGTGGTCCGTCCCAGTGCTTATACAGTTTTCTCCTCTTAAGTGTGCTTCAAGTGCAGCAATGAACTAAATAGCTAAACATTTTATGAACTGTCTGGTTTAAGGTGCTAAAACCATTTAATGTCAATTAACTTCATTCATGGATCAATCTGTGTCTTTACAATTCACTATGAAAGCATGTGGATCAATGTTAAAATGTCACATGCATAAGGATTAGACAAAACTATTTTAGTAGTTACAGTCACTTTTTTTAGTCTTCTATTAAATGCCTTAGCTTGGCATTCTGTGTATCTCTATCTTGTCTTTCAACATCATCTGCCTTTGATTTGCTATGTTTACCACCCACTTGAGCCAACCTAGTCTATTCCCCATGAGGTGATTATTTTGTTCTTTCCCACTTCCTTTCCTCTCATTTCTCATTTTTAATATATGTTGTTTTTCCTGACATAATACCATTTCCTTTATCTGACTATACCCAAATTCTACTTATCCTACCTTCTCCATAAAGCCTTCCCTGGAACTTAAAATTAAGCAACCCTTCTCACCTTTAAATTCAGGTCCCATTTCTGTGTCGGTTGTTAGGAAATGTTAGTACTGCTTTCTTGCACTGTTTTCTTTTCCTTGCACATTTATTTAACCCTCCTTTGCTTACGTCCAGTGCTTATACCTCTCCTTCCCAAAGAGATTAAAATCCTCTGAGGAAAGTAGCAATGCCTTACTTTATTCTAGCTCAGATAGCATCTAGCATTGTATTTTGCTCTCATCATGTGCTTAATAAATGGATAGTGCAGTAGTGATGATTTAATTTACTAGCATGCTTAAGTGAATTTGAGGCCATTCTGGTGTTTTAGAAAGTAGAAGAAATTCAAAACTGCTTAATTCATAGTTATTAATATTGTTATGTGTGCGAATTAAATATCCCTCCATTTTAATGAAATCACATACGTGATAATATGATTTCAGTTTAACACTGAGTAAGATGTCGTTAATAGTTTAGTTTGCATATAGTAGGATAGGTTAGTATTAACCTTGATTGTGTTATGATCTTAAGAAAATAGCAATTTTGTAGATTGGGCATTTTAATCTGCTGTTTATTCAAGCAGACATTGGCTTCTACATGAATAGACAAGGACTATACCCAGTCCTACTTTAAAATTTTATTCTCTACCTGCTACTTTGACCACATCAATCCACAATTGTTATTACCTGTAGAGATAGTTGATTGAGTTAATGAATTTTGCCCTTTGTATACTTGTACTTAGTCCAAAGTGCCCTAAACTACCTCATTTCACTGTGCTCCTTCATATCCCACTTATTCCTTTACTCAAAGACTTGCACATGCAATTAAACAAATGTCTTTTGAGTTCTTATTAGCAGCAGGTTACTGGGCTAGCTGCTGCCAATGAATCTACAGCTTGTGTTACAATATTAAAGAAGGAATAAGTGTTAATCATCTGATGAACTTATTCTGTACTAGGATTTTATCCTAAGGAAACAATCAGAACTTGGCAATAATATTAATATGCAAAGGTGTTCCTTAGAGAATTATTTGAAATACAAAGGATTCAAAATCAAAATAAGGAAAATAAACCCTGTATAGTCATAAACATGAACTAAATCAATATTAAAGAATGCTGTAAAAGGATATTTTATGACAAGACCAAATGAGAACCACATATTGTTACATGGCATGATTTATTAATTCATTTATTCAAACATATTATGCTCACATACAATGTGTCAAACAAAATCCAAGGCAATGTCTATACAGCCATGAAAAAGAAATTCTTGTCCTCATGAAGCTTATATTCTTATGGTGAAAATCATTATGAGATAAGAAAATATATTATAAAGTGTCAAGAAATGACTGGCAGAATAATAGTGAGCCTGACAGGATCTATTTTTTTTTCTTTAGAATGTTTAAGGAAGATACAATCAGCCAAGTGCTAACTTGGGAAGGGGCATTTCAGATAAAGCAAATATTAAAGCCTTGAGATTGGAAAAGGCTTGGCTTTAAAAGTTGCTGGCATTTAACATGAATGAATGAATGAATGAATTATTCAATTCTTTCGGCTGTGATGCTAAAAATTGCATAAGTTTTATTGATCAGCTCTATAGAGGCACAAACTATGCATATTAGCTAGCCCTAATAATTAACTGATTGCCTATCATTTGCCAGGAACTTTTGCCAACTTATTTAAGATTCTTATCATGAATCAAAAATCTGGTATGACGCCTCCTGCTTTACTGATAAGGGGACTGAAGAGCCAAGAGGCTAAGATTTTTGCCACAGCTGTATAAATCCAGGATTCAAACATAAGCCATATGTTGTTCTGATTCCCACACCATTTCTACTTCTGCCTACTGTTTTTTGTGACCAATGAAGGGGCAAGAATTTACTTGTTTTCATAAAACAAAAAAGAAGAGGTATCCCAGGTGTGGCCTCCTAAAAGCAAAGTGGAATTTTATACCTGAGTATTCTCCACACATGCACTCACACACACACACACACACAAATTTTAAATCTTTAATGTTCTTAGCTAGTCTCTGCTAAGTTTAACAAAGATATATAATGTCAAACATGATTTTAATGCAAATATCTAAAACTTGCTTTATTTCTATAAAGTTTTAATCGTCATTAGTTACTTCTCAAATTAACCATTTTCTAGGTTTATGAGAATCCCACTTCTCAGTTCTAATTATAGTTTATATAAGAATATTGCAGAGGTTTACATTTATCCCGAAAATTTACTTCCCCCCACCAATGGATGACTGTCTAACTCTAATCACTCCAGTCAGAATTTATATTGCTCTCTCCTGATAATCTTGGGGACCTGAAGTACTTTTCCTTGCTGATAAAATATCACCTTTGTTCAGCTCCTCTGCAAACCTCTCACAATCCTTTGTTTTAACTGTTTCATGGTAAGAAAACTCAGAAATTGTCCTCAGATGAAAATATATAACCTTATATATTTGCATTATTAAACAACACACAATTAAAATAAATGGATTAACCATCCATCTTAAAAATTAAGAAAAATACAAAACAGAAGGAGTTAATGAAAAACACAATAAAAATAACCAAATTGTTCAATGAGAGAGGAAGAAAAAGAGAGAGAGAAAGATGGAGAGGAAAGGAGGGAGGGAGGGAGGGAGCGAGGAAGGAAAGAAGGAAGGAGAGCTGATTCTTTTTCAAAAATCTTGTAAAATACATAAAGACTAAGCTAAAATAATCATACAAAAGGGAAAATGGACAAAATTCTAAACATGCTACAATGATAAATATACCATCAGAATAAATTCAAAAATCATAAAAGAATACTTCGCTATGAAATATAATAACTCTATGAAAAGGACAACATACTGATAACATACAGGCCAGGCCAAAGGGAAACATATATTTAGCCATTACTGATGGGAATATGAATTCAATATAACCTTTACAGAGAGCAATTTGGCAATCTATCAAATGTTATAATTCACAAACACTTTGACTAGACTAAATCAACACTTGCAATTTGTCCTACAGATGTACGTGAAATAATGTACATACAAGATTACTTACTGCAGAGAAAACCACCTAAATAGGAATTGGCTACACTATGTTGGAACCATACAACTGAAATATTATGCTGCTGCTAAAAAATAGAATGAAGTGGCTCTATGTGCACCAATATACAGTACAGTACAATATACTTATAGAAAATACATTAGTGTGTGTGTGTGTGTGTGTACAAATACACACACACATACACTTTCTCTAGGAGAATACAGTACCCAAGAAAGTGGTGAAAGTGGTTGCCCTGGGGAAAGTAACTCAGTATCTGGAAAAGAGATTGGGGAGGGAAAATTTCTTTCTACTGTATTTATACCTTACCTTTAAAATTTTGTATATTTTGCATGGATTATGAATTCAAATGACTATAAGGTATTTTTTAATCATACAATAAATACTTTGATGAGCAGGGGCTTTAGCCCTGCTTTTTCCCCCCTTAGATTTTCATTCATTTCATTAGCATATTAAGGGTTACAGGATTCATCTTAAAATAATTATTTAAGGTTTACTTTATACCAAACACAGTAGAATACCCTGGATTTATAATCATGAGTAAGAAAGACATAACCACCACCCTCAGGCAGTTTTATATTTAGATAAGAAAACAAGTGATGATAAAATAAATGTATTTAACGTTGTTTTAGCCGCCATTTTCAAAATCATTTTACACATTTAATGTGTATCACTTTAACAGCACTTGCAACACACTTTAAGAAATGCTATACACTCTCATTTTCTGGCAGCATGATCATAACCAGTGGAAAAAATAATAATTAAAAAAAGATTTAATGTATGCTTAACCAGAAAATAAGGAAATGGGCTCTTTTACTTTAGATAACTTATTCAACTTAAGACCTATTTCTATATTGATACCTTACAGAATTACAATTGAATGAGAACATTATCTAAAGCATTTCTTGGGCACAGAGTAAATACATAACTATGAGCTGTTATTGATATTTTTTGTTGTTAGAATTGACTTATAAAAGATAGAGTGAATTTGAAATTTGAATCAAGAGTATGAAACCTGGTGTTTGAATCTAAGACCATATGTAACTCATATGTAAGAGTGCTGCACAGAGGATAAGGCATTAACAATCAATGATAAAAACATATGGGATAGATACTGTGATTAGATTAACCAGTCCCTATTTAAAACTCTATTTTCTGGCCTCCATCTAGTAAGATCTATCCAGGAGTGGCTACATGGCCCAGTTCTAGCCAGCGCTTATAAAGGAGAAATCTCTGGGTAGAGCTTCCAAGAAGCCCTTTTAAAAGAGAAGACTTGGCAGGCCTGCCTCTTTTACCCTTCACCATTTCATCTCGCCAGGAGCATATAAATAAGTACAGCAGCCATATTACAACCCTGAGGTAAAAGACCATGCTCTACGATTGGCACACTGAAATATTGAGGAGACCCTGGTCCCTGATAGCATCAATGAGCCAGGCTACCAGCTCTGGTCTGCTTATCACCAGACCTCTTGTTAAACAAGAAAAATATATAAAATCCATGTGTGTTAGCTGCTTTTCTGTTCTTTGCAATGAAATGCATTCCTAACAAATATAAGGAAAAAATGGGGACACAGTGAGAAAAAGTTTTGTACAAGCACATATTATAGGAAAAGCAAGGCCAATATAAATAACAGAAAAAATAGAAAAATATAAGAAAAAATACGCATAGCCATAAAATATTTAGTCATAGTGCAAACCACAATCCTAAACACCTATTCAGAGCCAGTGCTCCATGTGTATAAAAAGATATAAGCCTTTGCTTAGAAGGGAGGGAGGCTTATCTGAATCTGCCAAAACTAAATGAAGATCCTGGAATATTGAGAGACAGGCAATATCATAAACTCTCAATTCTTAGTGGGTGAATTATACACATTTAACCCTAGAGATAACCTAGCACTGGGAAACTGAATCAAAAGCAGGACATTCACCTTTGCCCTGTTTTTTGTTTTTGTTTTTGTTTTAAATAGTAATCCCATGGACAGGTTTTTAGACATAAGTTCACACCCTAACTGCTGAGATAATGCCAAGTCATTTCTCATACTATGTAATTCCACTCCCTGAGGCTGCAGGGCCCTGAGATACAGGGTCTTTGGTATTTAAGAAATAGCCATTTATTGAATAACTATTACCTAAGGTACTTTGATAAGTGCTAGAAAAGAGACTATGGGGATAAATAAGCTTTGGGAACCATATATAAAGTAGGGTTCAGTATAGCAGAAAAGCCAGATATTTAGAGATATTATACACAAATATGATCTAACAGAGGTAAGGGTGCTTAATGAAGTGAAGTTACAATAGTTCACGTGCTATTTGTGAATTATTCCCTAGCTTTGAGAATGTTGGTAAAGAGTACTAAATGCTCTTGCCAGAATCAGTGGTGAGACTTTTCAATCCCCAAAGCACTGGCACCAAGAAAGGACATTCCCAGATATACCTCCTCCTCATACCCTCACCTCCTTTAAACTACCTACGATTTTGGGGAGTTGGACTTCAAGGTGTTGAAAGTGTCTTCTAGTCCTCTGTGCTTAAGTCAGGTACCCTCAATCACGTCTCTACCCTATTTTATGCCTTTCATCAGTTACAAAGTGGCAGAGTTGATTTCAGATAGAGGTGAATGCTCTCATAGGAATGATTTTCTCTTCTCTTTCCATACCTGAAGAAGAGTGTTTCCAAATACATTAGTACTTTCATCTTGGCTCTGCTTATTTCCACTCCAATCTTTTCCCCTGTGTTAATTAAAATGTTCCTTAACCTCAAAATTTCCATAGAATTCTCCTTCAATCCCAGTGACTTAAATAAAATGACCCTCCCAGCAGCTCGCTATATGGAAAGCTGATCTTTCTTTATTTTTTAATATATTTAAGCTTCTAGACATGGAACATGCATTTCTATAGCTAAATTAAACCTTTAGTTTCCTATCTTCAAGTGATAAATCCCACCTATGCCTTTGAAGCTTATGCCTTGCTACTCTTTATGCCTTTACCAATCCTTATCAACTGCATTCCTCTGACACAGTGGGGACATGGCAGTGGGCTCAGTCCCCTCTACCATCATGGCAGTCTGAGGTTTGGCCAAGGGGAAGAATTCAACATCTTAGACTCAAATTACGTGGTCTCTTTTCCTCCCAGTCCTAACCTTTACTTTAGCAATTCACTGACTATAAACTTCCAGATTCATCAACAGCCAAAATTTTAAACCCCAACATTTTCTGGGTATAATCCCTGATCCCTCTATTTTTGTGTGCTGTACTTTCTCTAAATGTATTCGTCATTTCAGTTCCCATATATTTTCTCAGTGTTTATTAAGCCTTCTAATCTTATTGGCATTCTAACACAGCAGATACGCAAGCCTCAGCCAAAATTCATCATTGAAGGTACTCTATAACCAATACTCTTAGCTACTTACTCTCTTTCTAATCATAGAACACTATGATTTCTGAATGTCTGTTTTTAAACATAGGCTGCTGAGACCTGCTGTAAAAAAATCACGTATTACCTGGTACTAAAGTATCTTAGTATGTTAGTTAGCCATCCCATCACACACATACCCACCCACCCACACACACACACCAGCAGACTCTAAATATCTGGTGATCAGCTGCTTCTCTCATTCCCCATAGTTATGTCACAAACGTTTAAATATTTTCTCAATATTCCTAACTTTTCCCAGCCCTAACCTTTTCTTATTAGAAGAGTTTATCTACTACTCCTCAGTGAAGGTTGAAACAATCAGTATTTACCTCTTTTATATAACCAACCTATAAACAACATTATCTGCATATGCTTTATTTTCTTACCTCCAGTCTCTGAGAGAAAAAGTATTCCTCTACTAATCTAATATTAGTTAATCTAATGGTGTCTGGGTCAAAGCTTCCCAAACTTTAACATGCTTATAAATCATCTGGAGATCTTGTTAAAATGCAGATTCTGATTAAGTTGGTCTGAAAAAACAGCCTAAGATTCTTTAAAAACTCCTCACAATGTTGATGTTCCTGGTCTGTGGACTTTACTTTGAATAACATGATTCTCAGCTACCATCCCCTCTCTTCCTTTCTGAGACATTGGTCTAGCTATATCTTCTTTTTCTTCTGCAATTTCAAGCTACTCCTTTCCACTGGCTCCTTACACTAGGCAAACCTCAGGAAAAAAAGAAAAGGGAAACAATGACAACTTCTCAACCCTGTAGTTTCTTCTACCTAACACATCCATCCTAACCAGCTTTCATAGTCAAGCTACCTGGAAAATTATAGTCTACAATACTGACTCTACCTCCTCATGGCCCATGTACTCTTCAACCACTGTGATATGATTTCTGTCTCCATTTCACTAAAAGGTAACCAATGGTGTGCTAAGCTACAGTGTCCATTTTCTGTCCTTTCATTACTTAACAGATGCAGCATTTAACACTGTGGGTAATTTCACCCTTCTCAGAAGTTTCTCCTTTATATTACATTTAACCATTTCCTCCAGATTTTTCTACTTCTTCCAAACTCTTAGCATGACAATCATAGTCTCTTCTCTCTGGTTTTACATTTCCCAACTTATCTTGTATCACCAGCTCCTTGAATATTGTATTTCCTCAATGTCATCTTGAGGCCTTATATCTGCTCACCCTACACATTGTCTTTGGGTTAGATCACTTAAACCTACAGATTCAAATACAGTATTACTTCTGTTTGACATTCTCCATGGACTCCACTTGTACTGAACAGGTTCACCTCAGTGTCCAATAGACACCTCAAATCAAGCATGTCCTAAACTCAGCTTAACATTTTCTCCCTCAGACCTATTGTAACTCTTACATTCTTTATGATCTGTGCCACACATTTCCTAGAGCTCACAATACTTTCAAAATCAGACTAAAAATGTTTTAATATATAATATTTACATATTCATCTTTATACCAATGTAATCATGAAATATAATTTTTAACCTTATTTTTCTAGAGGAAAGAACTCCCAAAGGCAAAAGTGTCTGAAGCCCAAACCATAATAACTGGAAACTATTCTGCATGCATTTTAGTCATCGATTCTCACATTCATTCATTCACTGAGTGCTAGTCATTCTATAGCATTTTGGTGGCATCACCTTAATTCTGGCTCTTTCTTGGACTATTGAGTAATTCCCAGCAGAACGTTCTACCTATAGTCTTTCCCTCATAACTCTATAGGGCTTGTAATGGCTCTAAAATAAAATTCTGGCAGACACTTCTTTCAGTAAAAATCCAACAGAACTTTGAGTATCCTATAGAAAAAAGGTTGAACACTATTGCTTTCATGACTTATCCTTTGCAGATCTTGCTAGATTCATTTCCCCTTGGATATGAAGTGTTCCCAGTAGGCTAAATTACCAGCAGTTCTTTGTGCCTGTTATTCTCTGTTATATCTGCATGCAGTTATTTCTGACTGGGAAAACCACTCCTCCTCAGGTAAGCTGAAAAATTTCTATTCACCTTAAAAACCTTCTCCAACTTGTTCATGAAATCATAGAAACATACTCCCACAGAAAGTACACAGTTCAGACATGAGCTCACTACATGTCTTTGTGTCTATTTATTTTCTTGCATCACACTTTAGACTGTGAGCTCCTCAAGAGCAGGGGAACTCTGTCTTATTAAGCCATATCCTCAGTGCCTGGAATTGATAGACATTCAACAAGTATATATTGGATTATTGAATAAATTTAAAAAAACTATTTTAATGTGTATTATAGATACAAATTTTATCACAAAAGCATATAATAGCAACCATACCTAAAAGTGACTTAATTGCAGACCACACCCCAAATCCTTTTCTGATCTCTGCCTCTTCACTCTGAATGATCAAAATAAACATATAAATAAACAATATTTTGATATAAGTAGTAGACTTCTA
Source organism: Cabassous unicinctus (assembly GCA_029593785.1). Taxonomy (NCBI): domain Eukaryota; kingdom Metazoa; phylum Chordata; class Mammalia; order Cingulata; family Chlamyphoridae; genus Cabassous; species Cabassous unicinctus. The sequence continues at coordinate 29,718 of JAQZBX010019394.1, forward strand.
AATTATCCAATATGATATTTATGGTCAATGCATGTGACATATACCTTTAAAAATACAATGTAGGAGGATTGTGGGAAGATGGCATTGGACTAGGCAGGCAGGGCTCAATTCTCTCACAAAAACAATGGAGAAACAGCCAAAAGCTGTCCAAGGGTCCTACATTAGGGGTCAGCAGACTTGGACAGTACCGTACAAATCCCGGGAGGGTGAGGGACAGATGATGAAGAAACCGACAAGCATGAGTTACCAAACCCTCCTGCAATGGCCAGTAAAGGCTCCCCTCCCCCACCACCAAGATATTAAGCTGGGGTAAAACCCCTGGTTCACTAAATCTGACTGAGAGGGGAACAGACATCTACCTCCCTTTCAGCTGTTACAAGGGGAAAGGGAGGGGGATTCAAGGGGTTTTCTTCAGTGAATTCAGCCAGCAGAGGCTGCTTTGAATCTCTACTCTGGCCAGAAGAAAACACAGGAAAGCCCAGAATGACACACCTCCTCGGAAAGTTACTTCGATGTACGCCATCTGCAGGCCTTTCTGGAAATTGCATGGGCAAAAAAAACGGCTTTTGGTTCTCTATGAATACTAATGCCTAGGAGAAAATCTGGGCCCATTAGTGAGTCCCTGGCCTGATTCTGATAACTAAAGCTGAGCAATTTTAAAGACTTAGAATAAGTTGAAACAAATATCAAAGAACTGTGGGAAAAAAAACACACAATAGGCAAAGAGAGAGAAATTGGCCATCAGAATAAATTTACCAACATATTCAGATGCCTAAACATCAGCAAAAAATTGCAATGCATACCAGGAAACATGAAGAGATGGCCCAACCAAAGGAACAAACCAAATATCCTGAAGAGGTACAGGATTTAAGACAATCAGTGATATTCACAGAACTATCCTAAATCAATTCAAAGAACTGAAGGAAAAAAAACATGATTAAAGAGAAAAGGATATTAAGAAGACATTGGGTGAGCATAAAGAACAATTTTAAAGTCTGCAAAGAAAAGGAACAAATCTTATGGGAATGAAAGACACAATGAATGAGATTAAAAATACATTAGAGGCACATAAGAGCAGACTTGAATTGCTCAAAGATAGAATTAGTGATTTCAAAGACAGAACATCTGAATTGGAAAAGATATGAGAACAGAAAGAGGAGAGAATGGAAAAAATGGAACAGAGTCTCAGGGAATTGAATGACAATGTGAAATGCACAAATATATACATTATTGGTGTCCCAGAAGGAGAAGAGAATTGAAAAGGGACAGAAAGAATACTTGAGGAAATAATGACTAAAAACTTCCCAACCCCTATGAAAGTCATAAATATCAAAATCCACAAAGGACCAACGCACCCCAAACAGAATAAATCTGAATAGACATACCCCAAGACACATACTATTCAGAATGTCAAATATTAGAGATAAAGAGAGGATTCTGAGAGCAGCAAGAGAAAAGGAAAACATCATGTACAAGGAAAACTCAATAGGATTAAATGCCACCTCTCAGCAGAAACCATGGAGGTGAGAAGGAAGTGGTATGATATAGTCAAGGAAGTGAAAGAGTAAAACTGCCAGCCAAGAATACTCTGTCTGGAAAAACTTTCCTTGAAAAATGAGGGTGAGTTCAAAGTCTTCACAGACAAATAAACACTGATAGAATATGTTACAAAAAGACCAGAATTACAAGAGATACTAAAGGGAGTACTGCAGCCTGAAAGGAAAAAACAAGGGTGAGAGATTTGGGGAAGAGTGTGGAAATGAAGAATATTGTGAAGGGTATATTAAAGGGCAAAAAGACAGAAAATAGCACAATATGAAAGACAAAAGACAAAATGGATGAAGTAAGTAATGCCTTTACAATAACAACATTGAATGTTAATGGTATGAACTCCCCAATCAAGACATTGACTGATAGAATGGATAAAAAATATATATATATGAGCCATCTATATTTCGTCTACAATAGACTTACCTTAGATGTAAGGACACAACCAGGTTATAAGTGAAAGGTTGAAAAAAGGTACTGCATGCAAATATTAAACAAAAAGTCAAAAAAGAGCTGGAGTAGCGATAATATGCAACATTGTTATAAGAGACTATATATTATATATTACATATTAATAAAAGGGGCAACTCACCCAAGAAGAAATAACTATACTAAATATTTATGTACATAATCTGAGTGCTCCAAGATACATGAGGCACACACTGGCAAAGCTGAAGAGAGAAATAAATGTTTCTACAATAATAGTTGGAGACTTCAATACACCACTAGCCGGATGGAATAGAACATCTGGACAGAAGATAAAGAAACAGAGAGCTTGAATAATATGATTACTGAACTAGACCTAACAGACATCTGCAGAGCAGTATACCCCAAACAGCAGGATATACATTCTTTTCAAGTACATAAGGATCATTCTCCAAGATAGAACACATGTTGGGTCACAGGACAAGTCTCCATAAATTTAAAAAGATTGAAACTATACAAAACACTTTCTCTGACATAATGGAATGAAGCTAGAAATCATAATAAATGGAAAAAGGGAAAAATTCATAAATATCTAGAGATTAAACAACCCACTCTTAAACAACCATTGGTCAAAAAAGAAATTGCAAGAGAATTCAGCAAATATCTTGAGATGAATGAAAATGAGAACACAACACATCAAAACCTATGGGACACCGCAAAGGCGGCACTGAGAGGGAAATTTATAGCCCTCAATGCTTACATTAAAAGAGAAGACAGAGCAAAAATTGAAGATCTAACAGAACACCTGGAGGAACTAGAAAAAGAACAGCAAACTAATCCCAAACCAAGCCGGAAGAAAGAAAAAGTAAAGATCAGAGGAGAAGTAAATAAAATGGAGGGAAAAAAGGCAAAAGAGAAAATCAATAAAACCAAAAGTTGGTTCTTTGAGAAGATCAACAACATCAACAAACCCTTAGCTAGACTAAAAGGGAAGCTACAAATAAATAAAATCAGAAATGGGGAGGGCATTACAACTGATCCAGCTGAAATAAAAGAGATGATAAGAGGATACTATAAACAACTGTATGTCAAAAATTAGACAATGTAGAGAGGATGGACATATTTCTAAAAACACACGAACCACCTACACTGACTCTAGAACAAATGGAGACCTCAAAAAAAAAACACAACAAATCACAAGTGCACAGATTGAAAGAATCATCAAAAACCTCCCAAAGATGAAAAATCATTGACCAGATGACTTCATACTTGGATTCTACCAGTCATTCAGAGATGGTCTAATACCAATCTTGCTCAAGCTCTTCCAAAAAATTCAATAGGAAAGAATGCTACCAAACTCACTCTCTGAAGCCAGCATCACCCTAATACCAAAACCAGAAAAAGATATTACAAAAAAAGAAAATTACAGACCAATATCTCTAATAAATATAGATGCAAAAATCCTCAAAAAATACTTGCAAACAGAACCCAAAATCACATTAAAAGAATTATATACCATGATCAAATAGGTTTTATCCCAGGTATTCAAAGGTGGTTCAACAAAGGAAAATCAATTAGTGTATAAATCACAACCACACTGATAAATTGAAGAAGAAAAATCACCTGATCCCCTCAATTGATGGAGAAAAGGCATCTGACAGCACACTTTCTTAATTAAAACACAACAAAAGATAGGGCTACAAGGAAGCTTTCTCAATATGGTAAAGTGCATGTATGAAAAACATACAACAAGCATAGAACTCAATGGTGAAACTGAAAGCTTTCCTGCTGAGATCAGGAACAAGACAAGGATGCCCACATCACCATTATTATTCAATATTGTCTTAGAAGTTCTCACTAGATCAATTAGGTTAGATAAAGAAATAAAAGGCACCCAGATAGGAAAGGAAGAAATAAAACTTTCACTATTTGCTGATGATATAATCCTATATCTAGAATCTCCTGAAAAATCCTCAAAAAAGCTATTAGAACTATTAGACAATCTCAGCAATGTGGCAGGATACAAGATTACTATTCAAAAATCAATAGCAGGGAAGCGGGTGTGGCTCAGTGGATAGAGCCCCCGTTTACCATATGGGAGGCCCGGGTTCGCGTCCCGAGGCCTCCTTGTGAGGGCAC
>JAQZBX010019395.1:0-33808 GCA_029593785.1 Cabassous unicinctus
AGGGAGGCCCCAAGTATGAAGCCTGCTTATGTCTTCATGCAGCCTCTGTTAGAGAAGCAGGAGCAAATTACATGAGGGCAACATGCTTTCATTATCATGTTAAAAACCCAAATGGATAATGCTAGGCTGCTATACAGTCAAGGATCACTATCTGTCTCATTTTTAACGCAGACATTTTGCTTTTAATAATGTGTTAATGGGAGGAAACATGAATGCCATTTGTGTAATTCTTTGTTCTGGCTGAGGAATAACTGATATTATCTAATGAATATGCAAATAACTCAAGGCTCCTTATTAATTGTGTCTAAACCATCTGTTCCTTCAAGGCGCACTTGCATATTTGCCACATAACACTATATGAATGTGTTCACAGAACTGTTAAAGAAACTTGGAGTAGTTAATCTATATATTTTAATGAATTTGCAGTTTTATTACTATCAATAAATGAGACAGCTTCTCTAAACTGAAATTAATTGTCAAAATGAGATTATTTTGGGTTGATATTTCACAAGAGAAATGCTGAGAAGAATATTAGTATTTTAAATTACCTAAACCTTGAATTTTAAGATTCCAGGATCTTGAATAGAACCCAATTTATGTGGGCTGCATCCACCAAATTCAGTTTTGAGATAAGCATGTATTACTTCATGTATATGCATGATTAATGTAGCAAACTCATATTTATTCAAGGCATTTGTAATATGAATTATTTCTCTACTGGTATTTTATAAAAGATTAATAATAGCTTTGATTTTTTTAAAGATGAGATAAAAATCAAATGCCAGATGTAAAGCATTTCTATACTGAAATTCCAAACAATAAAAATGAATTAGAAATAAATTTTCTTCTATTTTTACCTCAATTTTCCTCAAACCAAAATGCCTTAACCCTATTTTAAATGGTGGCTGACTGTTTATCATAAATTCAGTTCTGCAATCCAATTTGTGTGCATGGCAGTATTAAATACATTATTTTAATCTTTTGTCCAAAGAGTGAACAATAAGCAAAATAGCAAATTGTGCTTCTCTTTATGTACTTCTGTTTGTAAGGATACATGTTTTTCATCTTTTTAACTAGAAACCAAATGTGATTTTGTTACATAAATATGTATAGCTTTCATTTATGTTTTAAATTAATGGATGCTTTAACATATTCTTAAATCCAGTCAAAATTATTTTTCATATAAGTAAACAAATTGTTAGAGTTGTGATTTGATATCAAAACAAACTTTTTGGACTTGATGAGATTTCTTCCTGCTGAATATAGCTTTGGCCATGATGTATATTTCCAGGCAAATTAAGAATCAAAAATAATTATCTTCTTACTATCCAGCAGAAAGCATTCATTTTTGGCATTCCTTTAGGGTTATGTGATAGAATCACAAAATTATAATGTATTTATTGCATCCCAAATTCATCTCTTTAGTAATTATAAAGATATTGCATCACCCTCCCTCTTTCCAACATTCACATACACTAGTTTTCATAATTATTATCTACCTGATTTTTACTATACAACCTTAGTACAGGTGAGTAGATAATATCATCTTTTAAAAATCTGTGGAGAAATGCGTGAAAACTTGGGAGCTATTTCCAGCCTGTGTGTACTGCCACAAAGTGTGTGTCTTCAGGCTTCTATAGGTCATAAATTCCTTATTTGAATTAAAAAATAAAACAGTTGCCAAAGCCTACCCTATCGTATGGCTAAAGAATCAAATTAAAAAGATGTAAAATATTTTTGAAACATACTTTCATACCCATTTTAGATGGTATTTTAAAAATCACTACAAATATATATTAAATGATTATCCTAATGCTAGAACTCTCATTTTAACCAACCTACAATATGAATATATTTCATTTCATCTAATCTGGCACAGTCACAATCAATCACCTTATTTACTCATTTGTAATATCTTAAAATCAGGAATAATAGACAAAACAGCTTCAAATAGGACCCAATTTTCTTTTCACCTATCTACTGCTACACTGGACTTTTACTACTTCTATAAAAGTAAAGTTTCCCCTGATATATATTATGACTAACTAGTCCAGAAATATGTAAGATTATTTCCTTTAGTATGTATTTTATTGGTCAGATTTTTGTGAGTGCCAGTCATAGACTTCTCTCATTTTTCCAGAGATGTCAAAGCTGGACAGTATGTGATGTTAATATTTATGGTCCCATTGCTCATTTATGCTCCATTTTTTTTGACACAGTTTGCAAATTGTTCAGTTAATTAATATAATATAGAATCAAATTCTCTTCTCCACTGTTTTCTTGTTATGATATCCATTACAATAATCTTTTGGGGTTCTCATTTATATTATGGACTTGCTTTTTTGAAAAAGTTGTTTTAGATATTCATTGTACATCATTGAAGCTATATGAAACCCAGAAAATCATGCTATTAAAGCTAATCCATTACTGTTGGTGTAAAGCTATTGAAATAAGGCCTTTTGTTTAGATTACCTCAGTTAAAGTGTGGCGTACTGGCAAGGTATTAGATCACTATTCTTCATTGTTTGACTTCCAATAACTTGATAACAATTCTTAGCCAGGGGTTGACCATAGAAAGTTAATTTTTGGTTCATTAAAACTGATCTATATCTTGATTATCACTGTTACACAATATATGCAGTTGTTAAAAGTCAGAGAACAATACTCTACAAATCATACCACGATTTTAATAATGAAAAATTAATATTACAACAAATATGTTATAGAAATAGAGAAAAACACAGAAATTCTAATCAAGACAGATTAAAACAACCCAACCTATTATCATTGCATTAGAGGCTAAGAAATCCATGACAACATAAAGAAGAAATTGAGATATTTTCAATGATTTGATTCCCAATCTTCACACTCCATCTCCTGTCCCCAAAATGAAAAAGGACTAAGGAGATTATTCATTTTTATTGGTAAATTCCTTCAAACGGGGATGAAACAGATATTCAAATGTCATTTTAGATGTTCCAGAATAATAATTAACATGTTTGGAATATTAAGATGGCATATACTAGGTAGTCCAGGCACTGTTGCAGGATTTAAATTTAGTCTTCACAACAATCTTATGAGGTAGGATTGTGGTAGTGATAATTATACCTGTATTGCTGATCAAGAGAAGTTAAGTAATATAACCAGGTGACACATCTAATAAGGAGATAGAATAAATAATAGTTGGAAGATAACCCCATTGATTCTAGAAAGAAAAACGTGTCCCTGAGAGCAGAACAAGTCTAAAGCGTGGCACATAAAGGCAACAATAGAATAATTTCACTTACAAATATAAATCATTATTCTTTAAAAATTATCAATATATTCCAGAGTACACATACAGGAAAAAAAACTGCGATCAAGTTAGCTATACATGAAGAATATAAAAAAGAAGAATATTAGGGAATATATTTTCATAATATATCGGTAAGTTAAATAAGTGTATTTGAACGCTGATTTCATTAGATACTGAGAACTTCCACAAAGCTCAAACCTCACTACTTTTTACAATACTGAAAAATATGCTTCTATAATATGATTAAAAGTATCTATTTCAAGCTTATAGTCTATATTATATTTAATTTTAGTGACACCTACACAACACTGTTTAGAACAAACTCAAATACAGGATGCATTCTATCACCATTTTTATTTAATATATGTCTGGAAATACTGGCCAATTTGTGCAAAATTTAAATATGTCTTTATGCATTGATCCAGTTATTAATCTTCCAGGTGGAATTTTACCCAAAGGAAGTTATTCCAAATGCAGAAACAAAGCTTTGTGAGCACTCAGCATTAAACATTCTTAATCCTATGAGCCCACGGCATTCTGTATATTGTATTAAACTGATTTGTTTGAATGTTTGTCTCCTTACTGGCAACAAGCCCAATGAGGTAAGGATAATTATCTATATATTTCCAGTGGAGAGTAATCACCTATAATTCCTTCTAGCCATATGTATTGAATAAACTCATAAATGTTAGCAATGCAACTTACTTAAAATTTTGAAAAACTAGGTGCCACCAAATTATCCAAAGATAAGAAATGATATGTAAACTCTGGTGCATCTACTTCTTTAAATAGTAAAGCCATTAAAATTACATTTTAGACAAAATGCTAGTTGACAAAATATTATGCTGAATATGTATGTAGTATGTTTATAACTCTCTATATAAACTAAAAAGTGGAAGGAAATATATTGACATTTTAACTGGTTGCATTGTTATAGTATGGGTAGCTGATTTTTTCCAAATTTTCCATGCTTTCAACTATACTGAACGTAATTGCATTGTTTGGATAGGGAAAGAATAAACATCTAAAAATAAAAACAGAAGTTTGTCTTCTTATTTACTCTTTAAATACTGTATATGAAAAACAGATTAAAGAAATGGTCTCTATAATTAAAAACAGCATTGCTAGTGTATGTGAAAGTGTAAGACATGGGTAATTTGGTTTATTAACTAAGAGGATTTTAACATATGTTTTATTTTTGTGCCTATTACAAAAATGAAATATGAAACATTCTATTCAGTGGAATCAAGAGGCTGATTATAAACATTTAAGGAAAGCTAAGTCCCAAAATTTCATTTTATGAAATAGGTAAGAAATTCTCATGAAGATGTAAGAATAGAAAACTGAGGTTAAAAATATTCTAATTGAATACCATGACTCTACTTTTTACCCCTATGTAATCTTGATTTTGCTTTAAATATAAATACAGAGTATTAATTGACAACTCATGCTTTTTAAGATACAGTATATATTCATTTTATGGCCTGGTTCTCTACAGAGTATCTGTAAAGCACATACCTCCTTATGAATTTCCAAGTTCACATGTTACTTTTTAAAGAATTTTTAATGTGCTCCTCTAGGAAGAATTTTGACCTAAAAACATTATAGTATTTTTAAATCAACTTTCAAAATTATGTTCTTCGAAGAAAAATTGGATTTTCTTATATGTTACCAACTCAAAATATTATTGCAAAATTGAGTGGCTAATTAATATTTGATATAGTAACTTTGAAAGTTGAAAGCCAAATAAAAGCTACCTAAATCTAATTTTATAGAAAAAAAATTAACTTCTCTTAGTTTCCTTTCCTTCTTGGACTTCTCTGAAACATTCTAGCCTTGCAAAAAGGATGCATTTTCAGAAGATAAAGGGAAAGTAGCAGTTATGGAGAATGCTAAGGAAATGATTTAAAACTTGATAGTTAATGATGTGCAGGGCATTGACTTACATTGCCAATCTCTGTCCATTCTGTCCTCTTTATTAAATGAATCCCTATAATAAAGGGGGGGAGCACCATTTTTTTCCCCTTCCCTAGTGTATCTGCAGCCATCTTGTATCAGAAGGGAAACTTGTGGGAGCAAGCCAAGTTACAGTATGGTAGAGAGGAAAGATAAAAAGATGCTGGGTCCTGCTGAGCGTAGAACTGCAAATTAATCCTGGATTTCTAATGTGCACTTTTTACACATGAGATAGAAATAAATGTCTAATTTAATCATTGATAGAGAATTTGGTATCAGGAAGTAGGATAATATCATTAAATAATAAACTATGATCATTTGAATAGTGGCGTACGTAGGGTTTTGTTACTTATTATGCAATTAACTGGAAGCAAATAAATTGGAGACTTACCAAATTTGGAGAAAATTCTACTGTCAAATAATACCAAGGTCTGGCCTTCAATGGTTTGTGAAGCCTAGAGTTCCTGGACCTTATAATCCTAATATGAGATATGATGCAAAAGGTGTGCAGGCCCCAAGAAAACCCCTTGTTCAAAACCCAACTCAGAGGTGGCCATGAAAAAAAAAAAAGGGTAATAAAGAGTCCCCCAGAGGGCAGAATCAGAGGCCACACAGGGCAGAGGCTGGGGTAGTTCCTTCATGAGGAAGAATCATTGGCTTTCAGAAAGGCTTACCAAGAGATTCCAGTCCAGGAGGACTTACTCTTTCTATGGATCCATTCCCCCACTCCCTGAACAGGAGTTTTACTACCGGTATCCTGTTCCCATCCATTTGGGTTTATAGATCTCAGGGCCACAACACGCTGCATCAGAACTCAATCATTCCACAAAGTGCTTATTATTCAAGCAATATTCCCACAAAATATAGCACATTGGGTGTGTCTTAACAATAATTTCAAGTGATTCTTCAGGTAATGACCAATATGGTTCACTTTATTTCCGAAGTAAAGTATTTAACTGATTTTTTGGGAATAATGTATAGTATAGTAAAATATCCAAGCATTTTCCTCAGTATACTATTTAAGTAATATTAGCAGTAGCAGTAGCAATGGTAGTAGCAAGAAGAACCTTATGTTGAATGTCAGCAATATATCTTTTACTTACATACTGGATGCTTATCCTATAATGTCATCACCCCCATTTTGGAGATGAGAGAACTGAGGTTGAGGAAGTTTAAGTGACCTGGCTAAGATACTGCAGTAACTTAAGTAGCTTTAAGAAACTTGAAAGAAATTCAGTCTTTATCTCCTTGCCTCTTAAGTTTTGACACTGTGCACATAAGTACAAGCTTTCTCTGTTTTATTAATAAAGCAGTGTGAACTACATGAATCCTAGGCCAATCTAAATGTGCTTTGAAATGCCCAGAAGAGAGAAAAGTGTTACATGTTTCCCACATATCTTGGCATCAAGTTTCCATTGATGGATGTGTTGAATCCTGGGAGATGGGATTGCCATATTTTGCCAGAGTACTCACCATATTAGACATTTTACAGAATACAGGCACACAAAGGCTGTGTTTTTTATGAGCTTATATTGTTTTGGAAAGAACAGGAACGTAGGTCATTAACTCTAATGGCTGTTTTAAAACGACGCTCTCCTCCAAATGGTTCAGTAATAGGTAGGTGGATAAATGAATTATGTATATTTTACAATGTGTAGCCATTACAAAGTAACATTAAAAATCACTTATTTATGAAAAGTTGAACCCATTAAATAGTAGATATATTATTTCCCTCTTTTCATTTAAAACATATGTAAATAAATATGTAGATGGAGAAACAACAAAAAACTTAATGATGACTCTCCCAGGATGGTAGGATTTATGTGGTTTCTAGTTTTTTCCTAAGTTTGCTTTATTATCTAAAATTTTTACTAAGAAAATATATAATGAGAAAATGTTATTATTTATTATGATAGCTTTTTGTTTTGGAAAAGTAATATATGCTCTTTGAAAAACATAAAATAATCTGGAAAATATTTTTTAAAAAGGAAAATATATCAATAACACCACCTAGAGAGAATCTCTATACCATTTTTATAAAAATCTATGGAGTTTTAAAAAAATTTTATTCTGGTAACATATATACAACTTAAAATTTCCCAATAATCCACTTTCGTATCTCACATCCATTTCACATCCATTTGCAATGGTGTGAGTCTGTTAACTTTTTGATGACCAAACCTTGAATCATCTCTGTTTTAGGTTGCTAAAGGCTGCCAAGGCATTATACCAGAAATGGTTGCCTTTTACAATGTGGATTTATTAACTTATAAGTTTACAGTTCCAAAGCTGAGAAAAATGTCCAAATCAAGGCATCAGGCAAAGCTCTCTCCCCAAAGACTGGCTGCTGGCGATCCTGGACTCCTGCCACGTGGCAAAGCACAATGGCAGTGCCTGCCAGTCTCTGCCTTTTCCTCCACTCTCTGTGGCTTTCAGCTTCTGGCTGATCCATCTGTGGCTTTTGCTTTCAGCTGCTGTGGGTTCCTCTCTCCTTGCCTCTACGTCCTGCTGATTCCAGCCTTCAGCCTTCGAGACCCTCTCTTTCAGTCTCTGTAATACCAGCCTCTGGTGCTTTCTCTCTGTGTCTGTGGCCTTTTCTATATATATTCATCCTGTTCATAAAGGACTCCAGTAAGAGGATTAAGACCCACATTGGGCTATTTCTTACTGGAGTAATCTAATCAAATGGCTCTTACCTGATAATAAAAGGGTCAAGCCTACAATAGGTTCACACCCACAGGAATGGACCAATTTAAGAACATAATTTTTAAGGTCCACAAAAGTCTCAAACTACCACAGTCTCCCTACACATATTTGCACTAATGAGATCATATAGGAGTAAATGATTTTTTGTAAACTCTTCTTATCACTCAACAACAAACTGCAGAATGCTGTATTTGTCAATTTTATTAGACCCTAGTTTATATTATATGAATTTTATGTTATTTTCTTCTGTAATGTCCTATTAATTATATCTTTTCCAGTTTTTCTCAATTATAAACCATATTTATTAAATGTTTTGCCAATATATTTTTATAATTGTATTGCATGCTTTACATTTAGAAATGTAAAATTGTATGAAAAAAGGAGTACATCTCTTATATTCTAACATAAATTGTGTTTGAGTCCCCGTTTCCCTACACGATGACTAGGATTTGGTCATCATGCACCATTCTTTTAAAATACTTCTGTTTGTTATTTTATTTATTTTATTTTCCATTTTGCTTTTATATTCAAAGTGAGATTACCTGTATGTATATTTTTCTTTTTCTTTCCTTTTCTAGGTTTAGAATAAGGATTATGTTAGCATAATAAATAACCTGGGGGCTGCTTTCTCTCCTTTTGTATATTCTGAAACAATTTATACAAAATAAGAATAATCTGCTTTTTAAAGATTTGATATTGGCCCATGAACCAATGTAATCCATTTTGTTTTCTAAGCTTTCATTGCTGTTTTATAAGATCATAATCCGTTGTGGCATACTAATTTAAATCTGGTTAAATCTGACTGTGTTACTCTTCTATCTTGAAATAGCATATTATGTACATACACATACACACATGCACACACACAAACATACATACATTTGGGGGAAAGTCATCTGGCTTTAAGTCATTTTCCCATTGCTTGGCTGAGGATAACAGGATCTTTTGATTGAGAGCTACACCAAGAGTCACATAACGGGGAACATAATTTCTCAAAAGGAAAGCAGAGTGTTGTTACCTAAATAAAGAGGAATAAAGCTTGAATTAACAAAAATACCCACATTTTCATTTAAGAAGTCACCTCTGCTTTTCTGGTTCAAAGGATAAGCATGTGGAATGTTGCCCAAAAAGTAATTTGCGATATAGACTATGCATTTCAATAAGATTCCCAGGGGATTCCTGTACACATTAAAGTTTGAGAAGTGCTTCTCTAGAAACTGAGTCAGGCTATTCCGGCGCCAAAGCCAGGTAACGACAGGCACATGGCAACTCACAATAAATGGTAGCAGATATTACTCAGAGGGCAGAACTACAGTCAGCTAGACCCTTTTGCAGTTTTCCCTTCTTTAATCTGTTGTCCTTATTCTGAGCAGAATAAACTACTTCAAATATCACTTTCATCCTGTTAACTCCTGCTCAAGATCCAACCCTAGCTTCCTTTTGCTAACAAAATAGGAATCCTAATTCCCTGGTGTGGCATCGTTTGTAGATTGAGTGCAATTCCTTTCAGAGCCCGAGGATGACCTTGCTGATGACTCACAATTCTCTTGATGTGCAGTTCATTAGACGGCTCAATGAGGAAAATGATTTGCACAACTTCAAATTACACCATGAGCACTTAAATTCCAAAGCCAGATGATTATAATTTGCCTGACTTTCTACTGAGGACAGTCTCTTATCAAGCCAGTAATTTCATTATGCCCTTGATCAAGGGAAATGCATAAAAACCATCTGAATATACCTGTAATATTTTGCTTCCTGTTCCCCATTATAATTTAAAGAAAGTTGGGATCTAGGTCAGTTAATCAACCATTAAAAGTGGATATCTCATTCACAAGTTGTTTTCTTACCCTTTCACAGCCGCCATGCTACAATTTTATACTTCGCTGAAATACTTTATTTAAATATGCATGTAAGAGTTAAAATTAGAACGTTTTCCCAACTAAACTTCAAAGTTTTCCCAATCTCTTTCTGGCTCTCCAAGGTCTGCACTTATTCTATTTCACACACCCTTATGAAAAAAAAGAATTTTAAGGTAGTAGAAAATTGAGCATCCACTTTCTATGATTCAAGGGTCTTGTCTTGGGTTGGGGCTGCCAAAGAAGTAAAACAGAATTTCAATGTGAATATCTGCTTTTACCAAACTTGTTATTTGGATAACCTGAAGCAAAACTATAAAGTAAGTTTTCTTCCAGTTCTATGTTGTCCCAATTTTTAATTCATTCTTTATGTCTTCCTTTCCTACCACTACTGTACTTCTGAGAACTAGTGTTCTTATAGCCTTTCTTCTTTTACTTTATTAAAAGTCTATCTCAAAGAGTATAAATCTGCACATATTTTTATATCATAATCTCCTATATTTTGCCAGATTCAAGCTTGCCCATATGGTTGAAGGGCTTAAACTAGGATTGTATAAAGAATGCTGCTCTTGTGCCCATATCCACGGTATATATTGCCCAGTCACTCATGACACTCCACTGAGTACATGTGGCTTCAAGGCCCTCAAACACTTATATTCAGTCAGAGTTGACATGCAAGGCAATGTCCACTTGCTCTAGTTAGGAGGAGATAGGTTTACATCCATGCATTCATGCTATTATTTCTGTCACAGCAGCACAATCCAGTAGTCTTCATCAAGGATACATCCCTTTATCAAAACCAATTAAATGGGACGGCAGAAGCAAAAGCAAACAGTGAGAGTAGTGAACAAGGAAAACAGGTTTGCTATTAAAATTTACTGCTTATTCTGATTGTTCAAAACCACAATTCAAGAGATCAGAAAAACATATTATTAATGCAATGGCAAAGAGCCAGAATGATAATGAGAGGAGAATCAATTCCACCTTAAATCTCAATTTAGATAGAATTAAACAAAATTGAACAGAGTGTATTAATGGATGTCAAATTAAGACACTTTAAAAATAATTGAGCCTACTTTGTAAAATAAGATATGTAAATGTGTATGCTATGCTTCAAGTTCCAAACATTTCTCAGTCTGAAGATCCCATAGTGTGTCAATTATTTTTTCTATGGTGCATCCTAAGCCAAAAGAAATAAATCCATTTATTAAATAAGAAGGTTCAAATTACTTAATGAATACTGATGGCCTGACAATGTAGTAGACACCTGAAAACTAATACACACAAATTGAAAGAAAAATCATTTTAATGCATTTGAAGCTAACCACAATTACTTACTAGTGGGATTGTTGTGCATGTTGGGCACTGTACAGCAACTCAACTCCTAAAATCACATTGGACACTGGCACTCTTATTTCATTCCCACACTGATATCTGTGCCAGTATTTGCTTTTTATTAAAGCATCTGCCAAAAAGCCCATTACACAACGATATGATGTCATCAAAAACAATCTAGTACAAACAAATGCAGAAACTATGAACTACTTTGAGCAAGTGGTTCATGAGATATCCGTAGATATCAAATATTACTGAGGTTCCTTGAAAATTTAATATACTTTGGCAGCCCTCTAAATTCATTTACACTATAAACTTAGTAATCGTTGTATTCCTCAAAATTACAAATGATATAAAATGTAGGTGCGGTTGGTAATTTTAAATTTTGTTATCCTAAAATAAAGAGTGAAATCTTTGGTTACTGTACTCCAGAAAAAAACAAATGTTCTTTAATTTAATCCATTCCTGTGGGTGCAAACTCAGTGTAAGTAGGACCTTTTGATTAGGTTACTTCAGTTAAGGGGTGTCCCACCTCAATCAGGATGGGTATTAATCCTATAACTGGAGTCTTTTATAAGAAAATGAAATTCAGACAGAGAAAGAGAAAGCCACACAAGAACCTGAAATCAGTGAAACCAGCAAGAGAAGGGAGAGACCAGGAGATGCTGCCATGTACCTTACCATGTGACAGAGCAGCCAAGATCGCTCGACAGCTGGTCTTTGGGAAGAAAGCATCACCCTAACAACACCTTGATTTGGATATTTCCCAGCCAAGAACCATTAGTGAATATATTCCCATTGTTTAACCCAACCCATTTCGTGGTATTTGCTTTGAGCAGCTTAGGAAACTAAAGCAGTTACTGTAAGAGGATGAGTTGTCATCTGGTGTGGTCCTCCATCTTCAGTGTCCATATTTCCAGTTCATCTGATGAATTTTTTTGAGTCTCACATAATTTTTGCCCCATAGCATTCTGCTCTTGGAGCCTACTTCATTATCTAATTTTTTCCCCTCTTTTTCTGCTCATAAATTTGCTCAATATTTACTTTGTTTGAGTCTATAGCATTGTTATTCTTAAGGAGTGTTATTTTGTTTTCTTGCAAATTCTCTTCAATATGCCATTAATTTACTCAATACTATCATGCAATTTATTCATCACATAAAGAACATTTATTCTTTCAATTTTTACGACTTTCATGTTCTGTCTATGATAGCTCGACAAAATTTTTTTATGTTGAGTTTTTAAAAATTTTTTTATTTTTTTAAAGAAGCTTTACATTTCATAAATGATATATCAAAAATATAGGGCAATTCTTATATACCCCACCCATTGCCCCTCCTACACTTTTCTTTCTTAAAATCATCTTTCATTAGTGTGGTATATTTGTTACAACTGATGAACACATACTGAAGCATTGCTACTAACCAAGGTCTATAGTTTACATTATGGTTTACAATTTTCACTGCACTAAATGTTGTGTTTTTATAGGGAATAAAAAAGTTCATGATTCAGTCTAGAACTAAAAATAGATCCTCTGCTGTGTAGAACAATAGACATTTCCTGTGTGGCTCCATTAAATCATTTCCCCTATTTCCCTTCACCATTTGCAGGAACACATGAGTATACTAATCATTTTTTTCATGCTCTATACCCTATGGGGTAGGGAATATTTCCCCCTTGGTTAATCAAGGCTAATGTACTACTTGTAACTGAAGTCTTTCATATGGTAATCTGGTAACATTATTCATTTTGCAAAATTATTATAATACTTAATTTTTAATGAACACTATTTCTTTTAAGGGCTTATGTTCAATTTTGCCTCTAGCTCCTCATCAAAGCAATCCTTGAAACATATCGGTGCAGTTCAACCACAGTCTGTGGAATATCAAATCTACTGATGGTGGTACAAACATCCCTGTACCAAGTTTCTTATTTCTAAAAGAAATGTCTAAATGTCAAAGTCTAGTAATGGTGTTAGAATAAATTAAATAATATACATGACATATTTTGGAAAGGGTTTATATAGAGTGGAAATAAGACATTAGAACCTTAATTCTAAGGACTACTTTAATTGTAACTTTTTATCAATTTTCTTACTGACAAGAGGATTTTCTGTTGGGCTCATGTTGGTAAAGTGGGATTCACATTCCACAATTTACAAATATTGAAAAGAAGCAATTGTATGGGTCTTTGGAGGTATTGAGCCAATGGGGTGGTGGTGATGGTGATGGAAGCAGTAATTGTAGTGTCTGTCTCTAATCACAAAAGCCTTCTTTATTTTCCCAATCAAATAACCCAGTCTCAGTATCAAACATTCCATAAAACATTTCATTATCCTTCTAAATGGTTTATACAAAAGGTTTGGAAGAATTAGTTTCAAAAACTCATAATAGCATACGTAAATCACAAACAAAAACATTTAAAGGAATCTGCTTACCATTCTTGTCCTCATAATGTTATTGTAATCTTCATTACTGAATGGAAAAAAAATATTTCTGAGTTTCAAATACCTCTCGGTTTGTCTCTAGTGATTCTGCATCATCTAGCTATTCAAGGTAATAATAAAAAAGGTATCTTTAACATATTTGAATATTTATTTATTGCTTTATCAACATTTCAATTTATCAGTCTTTAACAAACAAAATGAAGAGTGGTTGTTATAAAAGGTCCAGTTTATTGTTTCTTTAACCTCAATTTTTGAGTCTGGAATTTGGTTATGTTCTTATAGAACAATGCCTTTATTCCTTAGACTGTTTTATTCTGAAGTGGAAAGCACAGGAGGTTAGGACAACTTGCACCTACTTTATGTGAAGCCTGAAAGAATAAATGGAAAACCAAAAGTTATCTGACGATAACTTATAGTCATACTATTACTCCTGCATTTTTGCTAGAAATGGTTGAGGTTAGGTGTTGCTTCCTTTGTATCTAACCCAGAGGACACCAGGGAGGTTTGCCCTTTAGTCCTTTCAGGTGGTTTTGCTCTGTGATTACGTGATTTTAATATTGAGATTCAGAAAGTTCTTGGTGCTATACGCTTCTGGAATATTACTATATTTCAAAATACCACCCCACATTTCAAAATCAGTGCCTTGGCAGTCCCTCAATGTCACATGTGTTCTTTTCCATTCCTATCATGAAAGAAGACCATAAATAATTCAAATTCAGAGAACAACATATATTTAACTGTCATGTCCCAGGGATGTGTTAAGTCTCTTGCCTTCTGACATAATATAGACCAAAGAGAACTGGGCCTGCTGGTTATCCTGTAGAAACTGTTCCACGATATTGATGAAATCATTTAATTCAACTGGTTGAGAAGATGTGGCTAGTATGTTGGGGGTTTCAGTAGCCACATGTATTCCAAAAGGTAACCAGAATCTACTACATAAGTAAAAGTTTAGGGGTTCAGTGGTCTTGGAATGCCAAGAAATTTGGGCCCTCCTCCCCCAGTTATTGCATTTTTCAACTCCCACCATTAAGAAAGAACAATTCTGATAAGCATGTTTTTGGGTTGTATTCCACACCTGGAAGTACTGCTGTGATCCATACACTGGGTAGCAAGTAAATCTGCCAGCATTGAGAGAAGGAACGTTCTTTACAGTCCAAGCTACAGTGTAAGCAAATGGTCACTTGGGTCATATGACCTCTCAGACCCTATGGTATTAGAGATATTGGTCATGGCAACCATGCAATGTAGAGTTTATAACAACCCCCAAAGGGAGAATTACACTGCAGATCCCCTAGGGTTCTGAAGCCATGAAATATGTAACAGCAAAATATTAACCCTTAGAAAAACAACTCTAAATGTGATACTAGGCTGTGGTATATATGCATCAAGTTACCATGTGTTTATAACTGTCTACCATGTTCTGGGCTCTATCAGACCAACAAAGTCATAAGGCCAAGTGCAAGCCATTGAAAAATAGAAGTAATGAATTTGAGATTGATTACAAGCAGGGTCAATGACACAAGCAAGCTGCACAAGCAGGTAGTCTAAACTCTTATGACTTGTATAGCTGTTACACTAGCACTACTCCTTCAGCTCACAACTATGGCCACAGATGGAAGTAAAGCCTGAGCTTAGTTTAGTAATGGTTGCAAGTTAGAATGATGGCTTGAAGGGTACCTTGAGCATTGAGAGGAAAATGGACAGAACTTCAAGTTGTGCATCTGGTCATTCATTTTATGTGTAGAGAAGTGGTCCAAAGCTAGACTATATAAACACTTATGTGCAGTGAAAGATGGGGAATGAGGAGCTTCTAATTAGAGCCACGTGAATGGACATATGGGAGGAGGCACAAAGTGTGAAGATTCACATGTTAACCCCTACTAGAGAGTATCCCTATGGAAGGGGCAGGGAATAACGAGGTAGACAATATGACTTAATCAGCCAGCCTCTATCATCGGCCACCCCAGTACTGAAATAATAGATTTATGAAAGGAGTAGTTATGGTGGTAAAAATGAAGGCTACACATGGACCCCAAATCATGGGTGCTCACTTACTAAGAATGATCTAGATACTGCTGCTGAATGTCCAACATGCTCAGCAACCAAAAACTAATATTGAATATCTGATACAATACCTAACCTTGAGAATACCAATTAGCCACCTTTTGGAAATTGACTATAATGGGTCCTGTTCAATCTGAAAGCTTCAAAAATTCATTATATCTGAAATAGAAACATGCTCCTGTTATATGTTTGATTTTCCTGCATTTTTGGCTTCAGCCACCACCACTATCATGGGACTGATAGAGTATTTGAGACACTGGCATGTGCTTGCACTTAAAAATCTTCAGACCATAGGATCCACTTTACAGCAAAAAGGGACACACAACAATGGCATCTGCTGGTCACTTCACATGCTACATATCCCTAAAGCTGCTTGCCTAAGAGACTGACAGAATGGCCTGTGGAAGGTACAACTGAAGCACCAGTTCAAAGATAGCACACTATGAAGATGAAGTGCCAGCCTCCAAGAATCAAAGACTAGCTACTTTGTGAAGTCCAGGGCAAAATGAAAATGCAGGGCTCCTTGTTCAGAATTACTAAGAAATTCAAGACGGTGACACCAAAGCGTTAAAAACCAAGTATGGGTCTTTCTACACCTGGGACCCTGTGCAAATGTACAGGTCCTGAATGTACCTTCTAAATCAGCTCCCTCTATGTGCTGTGTCCCCAAAAGATAGAATAAATAAGTTCAGGAAATAAGAACTGAAAACATGAGTCCCCACACTTACCAAAACTTCCAGTGACCTATTGGGACATATGAGCTTCTTATTTCTGCAAGTCTGGGCTTATGGGTTAAGAGGTCCTAGTTCTCAAAGGGGGATATGTCCATCAGAGGAAACATCAAGGATCCCATTGAACTTTAAGCTACTGCTACCACCTGAGCACCACAGGTTTCTTGGACCAAGGGACCAAAAGTCAAGAAGATAAGTCACCGTCTGGGCAGGAGTATAGACTTTGATAACCAGGAAGACATAGACTGCTGTAAAACAATTGGAATAGAGAGGAACAGTTTTGACATCAATTTGTTCCACTTGAGTACCTCTTAGTTCTTTCTTACCCAGTTTTGACAGTAAATGGACAAGTACAACAACCATGATCTGAGAAAGGCATGGTAATGAGGTGTGTTTGATGTGTGTCACCAGGTTAAGTAACTCACTCTAATGGATTGGCTTGTATTCCCCCAAAAGATATGCCCAACCCCAAACCTCCAATACCTGTGAATGCAACCTTGTTTGGAAAATCTTCAGAGAACATTCATTCTGATGCCTTCTGGGGGACAGTTGGCCTTGCTAATTAATAGAAAACAGTCAAATAGACCATTAGCAATCAATTAAAGTGCTTGCGTACAAAGAAGGGAGGTCTTTTTAAATAGCCGCGTATTACTCCAGCGGTGAGAAGGGATTGCTGCCTTGGGATGTGGATGGTTGAACATGCCACACTTGACACAGGAGAGGTGAGAGGGGACAGCAGTTTATTAGTTAACACCTCAGGCCAACAGGCTCACATGGGAATTGCATTGTGGAATAGAAGGATCAGTGGGACTGTGGGAGGCAGGCTTTGTAGTGTCAAGAATGTGGGATGTCTTTTGGTTCCTGTGGGAGGCTGCTATTGGCTTGTTTGAATAATTCTGTGGGCTGGCAAGGAACTGAAAGTCACTACTCAGAGAAAAGCAGGAACTGTGCCTGGTTCCCTTGACAAAAGAGGGTTGTTTGGCTAGGGGATGATACTGCAGCAGCAGAGCAGGGAGGTGAACTTGCAATTGGGCCATTCAAAGCCTTCCTGGTTTCACCAGCTGTCAAGGTGGCACAAATGGTTGGGCCTTAATTGTAGGCCAAATGTCACAAGGTCTGGGGTGGATACGAAGATCTGACAATCATAAAAATAGATGACATTTGAAGCCATGGAGTGAGATCTTCATGGAAGATCATGTAAAATTTGGAGAATGGAGTATTGAGGACAGAAAATTGAGGAAAGTAGCATTTAAATGGTAGGAGAAATAAGCATTAGGAAGTCAGGGATTAAGTGTATTTTATTTAACTACTGTATACCTGGAGCATTAAGGCACTCAGAAAAAATATGTTAAATAAATGAGTAAATGATAAATGAATGAACAAATGAGAAAAAAAAAGAGTGGTCAGAGTTTTAGCATGAAAACTATCAGTGGGTCTCAAAATCCAGTTTCAAAGAACTTCAAGAAGACAGTTCACTTGTCAATGACACAAAGGCTAGGACAAAATTATAACTGAGAATGAAATATTGAGTATGACAACTGACAATTGGGGTGATTTTAGCTAGGTAGTTTCCATGCATTGATGGTGGTAAAAGTCAATTTGAAAATGTATTAAGGAATCAATTAGAGGAGGAGCAATGG
The DNA here is from genome assembly GCA_029593785.1 of Cabassous unicinctus. Classification (NCBI taxonomy): domain Eukaryota; kingdom Metazoa; phylum Chordata; class Mammalia; order Cingulata; family Chlamyphoridae; genus Cabassous; species Cabassous unicinctus. The sequence continues at coordinate 18,035 of JAQZBX010019395.1, forward strand.
GTAGGAATGTTGTGAGAAAAACTGTATGTGCTACATACCTTCTATATGCTGATTGTCCATAGACATCTAGGTCTGTAACTTAGATGACATATTTAACTTCATTAACCTTCAAATTCTTTATTGTCTTTGATACAGCATAGGGGTTTTCTGAGGATAAAAGTTGGTAATGCATGAGAGAGTATATTGTTAACTCCAAATTCTACATTAATATAAACTATAATGATAAAAATAATAAAAAATTACAAACTACCAAAATTTCATTCAATGATAGAAATTGTAGGGGACAATGTTTATTTCCTTTAAAACAATGTATTTTATATGAATTGTCTATTATGATCGTAAAGAATTATTTATTATGATTTTATTTAGAAAACTTACAAACTAGGTAAGAGTAATATATTGTTTTATATAATTCTTTATCTTTGTCTAGTGGATTTGTACAATTTTACATTTACAATCCTGTAATGACTGCCCTGACTCTGAAGAATGAAACCAAACAGAAAAAGAGTTGTGATTGTCTGTGAGCAAAAGCAGAGTTCATGGCAATAGTTTAAAGTCTCATATAACTTCAAATGTACTTTAACAATTACCTCAAGTTGAAGATTGCTCTCTACTTCATTTCACTGAAAAAAAAAAAGGATAGGAGCAAGTAGATCTTAAATCACTACAGACAAAACAATTTCTTCTCCAGTCTAAAGGGAACTGTGAAAAATCAGGCATTTAAACTGACACAAGAAAAGCTACACGTTGAGGTTCTCAGATTGCAGGGAATAGCAGACATCTCAAAGTGGCTTCCCAAGCATAATTATTTTCTTCCATTTGGTAGAAGTTTTTGTCTCGCATTTGGTTCACAACTCTGAGGCTACCCATTTGTGAGTGTGTAGTGAAAATGTTTCCACACTGATGTCATGTACCCATTTTCTTATCTTGGGCTCTTTATTCTCGGCATAAAGCCCAGTACCTCCTAGATCCCTTTACCTCCACACCCCTTCCTCACCATCAACCTTGTGCCCAGCCTAACACTACCCCTTCCCTAGGGAAGATTCTTAACCTTGGTCCTGTAGAAACTGCAAAGGGCAGGGGTTGGAAAGCTGCAATGGCAGCTTTTTTCTATGGTTGCCTCATTAACTATTCTGGCCATGCCCCGGCAAAAGACCATGGGGTGGTATAAAAATGGGACCTTGGGTCAGAGAATCACTATATGCTTACCTTCAAGTCAGCCCACAAAAGTAATAACAAACATAAATTTTCCCATTTCAAGTCAGCCCATAAAAATAATGACAAATATAAATCGAACATCCTATAAGTTTCAGACACTACACTAGATACCTAACATGCATTGTTTAAACCTCAAAACTGCTCTACAATTGGTTATTACCATAAGATTAAAGAAAAGGAGAATGATTTGGGAAGGTAAGCCAATTCAGCTTTAAGCTTATTATTGTAGACAAAACACTTACGAAGTCTACACAGATGATAACTATTGTACCCATATGCTTTTTATGGTTAAGGGGCCATAGAAATAAATAAATGTTTTGGAAGCCTTTTTGATTCTAAGTGCTAGCATTTTAATGTAAGCATTTTTATTCCTTTTAAAGTTATTTATATAAATACACATGCACATGCAGTGTTGTGTAGGACCTAACTCAGAGCATTCTCAAGAAATGAAGATGCTAGTTTCTTGCATCAAGTTTTCAGTTTGATCCTAAAATTTCCATATATTATTATAACTTTATTTACAAACCCATGTAGATTTGTAAGTTTCTTGAGGGCTAGACTATATCTTGGTCTCTTCTGTATCCTAGAAATCTATCTCACTGTTGGATACAAAACAAACAGCTCATTATAACTAAGAATCAGAGCCTGTAACATTCATCCCAGCATAAAAGCAGTGACCTTGCTTTCAGGAAGAGGGAAAAAGAAAGCCATAGAACTTTTCTTTCTTTAAGATTAAGGAAAAAAGCCTCACAGTTGCTCTCATATTCCCTTGAAGAAAACACAAAGCCATATGACTGGCGTAGTGGTTGGAGCTATATACCTCATAAAAACATGTTCTTATGTAGGTATGCACCCATTTTAAATAGCACCTTTTGATGAGGTTACTTCAGTTAAGGTGTGGCCCAACTGAATCAGGACAGGTCTTAATCCTGTTACTAAACGCCTTATCAGGAAGAGCACAGAGAGAGAAAGATACAGCCAGAAACTGGAAGTTGATGGAACTCAGAGAAGCCAGGGGACCTTCAAGTGCACTGCCATGTGGCAGAATAGCCAAGAATCACCAGCAGCCATGCCCAGAATGCCACAGTCTCCTAGGAGCATCACCTTGATGATACCTTGATTTTGGACTTCTTCTTGTCTCAAAACCATAAGCCAATAAATTCCCATTGTTCAGGTCAACACACTGCACAGTATTAGACTTAGCAGGCAGCAAACTAAAACAACATTTTTCACTTTTAATCATGACCACTGACTTCAAATGAGTCTTTAATGCCAACCAGCAATTCTGCTAGATTTCCTAGTTCATTCAATCTGTCATTTCTAATCTAGCAGACTAAAATTTTCTTTTCTTATCAAACCTATAAATCTTCTTCCATTGCCCATCTCAGATGAATTGTTTCCTAATTCAAATGAGAAAATAGAAACACTGGTGAGAAATGTCCACAAGATTCCACCAGTGCATATGAATAGCCATCTACAATTGTTTCCTTATATCCCACCTTCCCTCCTATTACTGGACCATGCCTTCCCCATTTAACACAAACCTTCCTTTTGTGTAGTAGAATCTACCCTCTCTGGCCTCCTCAAGTTTATTGCCTGATTATTGTACCCTGCTTCTTCTCTCTTTCTCTTTCTCTCTCTTTCTCTTTCTCTCTTTCTCTCTTTCCTGGTTGACTCCCATTATCATAAACATTGCTGTAATTTCTCCTAGTTTAAGAATAAAACAGCCACTACAACAAAAATAAACAAACCCCCCTCTTCACATTCCTTTCCAGCTATTACCCATTTTTCTGCTATTCTTTCCAGCCAAACCCATTGGGAGAATTGTCTCCATAAATGACCTCCCCATTGCTAAATCCTCAATGGTTAATTATCCTGATCTTATTAGACCTACCAGAAGCATCTAACACAGTTCTCCACCAACACTTCCTTGTCATCTTCACTTCAATTCTAGGACACCATGTACTCCTTGTTTTTCACTACTCTCACTAGCTACTTATGCCACTTATATTACTGGCTCTTATTATTCATTCCCTGTTTTCTGGTTTCTTTTCAAGAATGCCTGCAGGCTTATTGTGTAACCTCTTCTTAACCTACACTCATTTTCCTAGTGATTCATTTCAAATAATTGCTTTAAATACTTTTAATATGCTGATTGTCCATAAATCTTGATATCCAGATAAGACCTGCCCCCTGAACTTCAGATTTATATCTGCCACCTGTACAATTATGCTGAATGTATACTAGGCATCTCTAAAAACCTCAGTTTTCCGTCTAAAGTCTTGTGTCTCCATAGGTTTCTATATCCCAGTAAATGAGAGCTCACTGCTTCTGGTCACTTAAGTTAAAAATCCCTGTGTGGATCTTAACTTTATTCTTTCTTAATATTAGAATTTAATACATCAGCTTATCCAGTTAGTTATTCTTTGAAAATATTGTTTATCCATAATTTGAACATTTTCCCACCATTTCCACCACTACCACCACTACCACCACTACCACCCTGGTCTAAAAAATTATCAATTCTTATTTATATTATTGTAGAAGTACAAGCTACTCTCCTGTTTCCACTTCCACTCTCCAACTCTATATTCTCAACAGAGCAACCAGAATGATTCGGCTAAATTTTGTCAGGATATGTCAACCTTCTTCTCATAACTCTATAAAAGCTTTTCTTTCTGTTTAGAGTAAAGTTGAAAATATTTAAACAGCCTTAAAATTTCCTCCATGATCTATTGCAAATCCAACCCTTCCACATTAGATCTATGGCCTCATGCACATTCCCTTCTTTAAAAAAGTGTTACAAGGAGTTAACATAACAAGCATGAGGATTGTCTCCACTTATCAGTCAGCTATTCTGATACAGGATTATGTTCTACTCAGAACACAGGGCACCGCTTCTGAAACTTCTTCAGAAACACACACACACACACACACACACACACATATGTGTAAAATTAAAAGAAAATATTAGTCTCAGACCAGTCTTAACACTAACCCCGTAATTTAAATTTTTGCTTCAGAAACCTCTCTTGAGGGACCATGATTTACTGGCTCTTGGAGCTCTTCTTACATTAGCCAGTGTTCTTTGGAAGCAAATACTCTACTGGTGTTTCAGTCTTCAGGCATAAAATGCTTAGTGTTTAAAAGAAACCCTGCTGTGTCAGGTACCAGGTAGAAGTATCTTTAATTTACTCTCATCACAGGGGGTCAAAACTCTTTCCTTAACTTCTTGGGTTTCAAATTATTAAGCTTTATGCATCATCTCAGTTCTCTAGCACTTAGGCAATTTCAGGCTTGTTTCTTATTAATTGGCTGGTGTTTCTATATTCTATGCAAATCTTGATAGCTTCCAAAACCATAGCTAAATCTTACCCTTTCTCTTTAGGGAATACCCTCAGAAAAAGTCTTTTACTTAGATTTTGATGGGGATTGTAGTTTTGGTACATCTTTCTAACCATCCAACTTGCCCTGATAGTTTACTACTTCTCATTGTTCTCCCATTCAGTAGCCCACAGCCCCAATTCCGTGAAGATTCACTTATGTGCCAATCCCCTTTTCAGGATCCAGTAATCTCATCTTGTTAAAAAAATGTTAAGGTCCCTAAAGCATTAGTAACATTACAAAAAGTCCATACTCAAAACAAACTTACACACATTGAAAACCAAGCACTTGCAGTTATCCAAGAGTAGAAAAGTTATACAAGTAACTGGGCATTCATAGTGCATCAAAATCCTCTTTTGGGCATTCTACTAAGGGAAAATCATCATTTACTTCCTCAATCAGATTATCATGTATGTAGCTCTGGACTCTTTTTTGCTCAGTTACTAATGACTATTTGTCTTTTAACTTGGATAATTATAATAGATATTCTGAGCTCTTTGCTGATACCTGATAATGAAGGTCTCCTTAGTATAAGAAGATTTCAGAATGATAAAATCATGAAAGTAGCTGGTAAAGTCCACACATTATGCCATCAGCATGGAGCAAGAAATTGCAGTTTTTCTGGAAGGTAGCCATCATTTCATCTTAGGCTTTCTACTTGCGGCATTTACAGAAATTGCTCAAATGAAGCATATCCTCTATAGCTTCTTTGGTTGCCTAAAATTGATTTATAATAGAGCATTGTAGAATGAGCTACATAATAAATATAACCCAACTCAACAATTTACTTCCCTAGTGGACAAAGGGGCTGAGAATCTTTTGTTAAAGATACATATGTATTGTTTTTGCAAGGGCAATCTAAGGGTAGGACTTTCGATTATGCTACATTAATCCAAATGGAATGAAATACTCATACCTTCATCTCAAAATCAGAGCTCATCCACAGTTGTTTACCACTTATATTGCCAAATATTATTGTTTCTGACAACAAGCTTTCATTTATTTCATTCAAATTAAAGAAATTTAAGAACAATACCCTACTGAGCTGTCTTCAAAATACCTCATCACCCTAAAGCAAATGGGCTAAAATGATAGTACAAACTTCAAAGCCTGCCTTAAAGCAAATTGTTGGTGGACAGTATGAATTGCTCAACATGTTACTCCATGTTCAATTTGTCACTGAAAGCTCAACATCAAGATTCCTTCTTGATGCATTAATAAGTGCCTGATACCTCAAACCTGTCTGAACAAACCCCATGCCATCCCAGAGAAAGACTTTCTTTTTAAAAATAAATGCCAAGCTTCATTTCCTAAACTGTCTGCTGTGGCTAGGATTATGATTTATTTAGACAAAGAAGATTCTCTAGGTGCTGTTCTCTTTGCACTCAGAGGTCATTCACAAGAGTTAATCCCTGCTTGGGATCATGGAACAAAATCAGATGCTCACGGTAATTACGGTTTTTAGGACCCGAGTCATACAGAGTGCAGAGTGTAGACATGTGGGGGTACTTTTGCTAAGAAATCATTAGAGTTGCAAAGTAAAGGAAATTAAGTGACATTACCCGTAGTGGTTCAATATTTTCAGTGTTTTAAAAATGACAGTCCTCTTTTACATGCGGTTAGCTATGCCTAGTACACAGAAATTCTGATTCTATGGTTTTAAAGTAGGTCCAGTGACCCCAGCTACCTGCACAGTTAATAATTATTCAAGATGATTCTAATGCAAGGGGTCAAAGCCACTCTCTGAAAAGCACTGATCAAGAGTTTTGTTATCGTTTGCTGTTGTTCTTAGAAATATGTTTATTTTAGCCTGGTGTGAATTTTTTCCCAGTAACGGATTATGCTGATGAACGCTTATTTGTAACTTTTAAACTTGATCATTAAGTAATGTGAAATATCTTGACCATTAAGCAATATAAAATAACTTGACTATTAAATAAGGTGAAATATCCAAATTGACTTTATATATAATACTGCAATAAATATCCTTTGAGAAGAGTCTCTCTATACACATCTGATTGTTTGCTATTAACAAATAGGTCAATCTAATTTACAAGTCTAATGTTAGTGTTCTCTTTTGCATTAAGTACTGTCATGAAAAATAAAAATTAGCAAAATTGATTCTAGCTTATTGTTATCAGTGTTGCTTTCTTCAACAGTGAGATTGAATATTTAAAATTTTTTTTCAAACAATTGTTTTTGTTTTCCTTCTTTGTCTTGCCTGTTCGTATATTTTGTCCATTTTCCTATTGGTTTATGCTATTTTTTTTCATTTTAGATTTATGATGTTTTAATTCAAAAATATTTTAAGGTTTTATCTGATCAAATCTATCTTTTTCATGAATTAGTTCATGTTTAAGAAATAATTCTCCATCCACGAGTCAATTAAATATGCATGTAATGTTTCCTCTGAACAGTTTATGGTTTCATTTTTTGCATGAACTTTTATGCACTCCAAGTTTGTAGATACCAAGGTCTGTTTCAGGAATGTTTGTCCTGCTTAATCTATCTTCTTGGTATATAATAATCTTTGGATTCTCTGTCCATTATAACCATGAACAACTTGAACAAGACTGCCAAGTACAGGGCTCAAATATACACATATCTCACTAATAGCAATGGTTAAGTGTCTATTTTTTAAAAGACTCAGACAAGCATTCTGCTCCAAAAGCGAATTCAAAATTTTCCATTTTAGAAAGTAAAAATAAAATATTACTGGCAAATTTACAACAGTATTTGCTTGAGAATATCAACATCCCATTAAGAAATAATTAGGGGTACAGTCTCAGCCAGAGCACTCTAGTTCCTAGAGATTGTACACATATTATATGGACCATGCTAACATGAATTTAATAGGCTAATTTTATTATGCTTGCTGCATACGTGAGCTACTAGGCTCTTTTATTTGTTCTTACTTTTATAATTTATTTACTCATCCCATCATAAATTTCCATTCTCAGTATAAATTACAGTGTAGCAAATGTTAATTATGTGTTTGTATGCATACAATCCATGCAGTTTTCGTGTCTTTTTGTTATACAAATCAAGTTGTTATGTACATATTCATAATCATATATTTGGAGTTATCTTCATTCTACAGGATCATGCTCTTGTTTTTACTTTTGTGTGCAGCTGGGGAGGAATATTATGTGTACAAGTCCATGTTTATGTCTATATCTATAGCATGGATGATGAATATATACAGTTTTTTTTTCAACTATACAAACCCACTATTTTCCTTCTGACTAGTATCTCCTAAAGTGTGATCTACTGACTATGAATATCAAAGTACTGGGATGTTCCTTTAAAAAGCATATTTCTAGTCCTATATCAGAACTATGGAATTCAGAACTCCTGACCTTGGGATCTGGAAATCTACATTTTACCATGTGATCCAAGAGATTTTTAGGTACACTTAAAATGGCAGAATATTCATGTAGCAGGGTGCTGAGTAAGTAGTGCTGTTTAATTGAAAAAGTTCCCTAAGTGACTTTGATGACTTCTCAGCTCCCTTTGCTACTAAGAACCAACGGACCAAAGGAAATTTCAAGATATATATGACTGTTTAAACCCAGATGGTATCTTCCTTACATTTGGAGTTTTGTCTTATATAAACTGAAGTTGATTTAAGTTAATTTAATCTCCTTTTCCTTCTTTTGGTTTCTGTAATATTTAGATTGTAGTTCCTGGCATTACATTAATCCTGTCCTATTGGCTTGTTGGAGTAATAAATAGTTCAATATTCTGTCGACCGGTTTAACCATTATTGCCAGCTCCAATCGAGGGTGTTCTTGAAGTTATGGTGAGTTTAAATGGACTATAAAATGTTCCTTATACTGTCAGTATTGACCTGCTTTCTGTTGTCTGGGAGATGCACACTGATTTTATCCTAAGTATACATAATTAATTCTACTTTTCCAAACATATGATGATAGAAAGTGGGAAAGGATTGATATATTCCCTCTTCACTTATTTCAGACCCTATATTCACCATCTTGGGTTAGGATCCCATTAACTGATGCCTAGATAACTGCAGCAGGCTTGGACCTGGCTTTTGACAAATTATCCTTGCACCAAGGCTTCCAGAAGAGTATCTCTATCTGATTATGTAACTATCTGAAATCCTTAAATTAAGGCCATAGATTTCAGAATATATTCCCATCTCTTCACCAAGGTGTAAAAGGTTTTCTATATTCAGATTCTTACCTTCTTCTCCAGTCTCATCTTTTTCAACTCCCTTCTTGGTATTTCAAGGTTTCATATCATTTTCACATTCCTGAATAAGCTATGCTTTCTCTCACATTCAGTATCTTACAAATGTTATACCCATTTCCTGGAATCCATTACTCTCCAAATCCCTATGTTCAAATTTAGGCACATGTGCATTCTTAATCTGACTAAAACTCAATCAACCTTCAGAATTCATCCCAAATGCCACTTCCTTCAAGAAGTATTCTTTGTGGTTAGTTTTCATTCCTTTCAGATATAATAACAACCTGTTCATAACAATATTTTACTAGCATGCTTCCTTCAATAGATTTTAAGTTCCTTAAGGTTGAGTTGATTTCCTATTTATTTTAGAATATCTGGATATGTCAGAGCCTGACACATAATTGGCACTTAAAATTATTGTTTTCAGGGAATAATTACATTTAATTCATACATAAATTCATATATATATGCAAAAAATAGTGAATAAATATACCAAATATTTATCTAATGGAAATTTCTTAGAGAAGTTCCATAAACATACAGATTTACTTGAAGATGAATGTACACTTTGAAAATGCTATTCTATTTTTTTCTTCAATGAAAAATCATATAATGGAAGAATGAGATTTTCACTTCTAGCTGTTGCATAGAAGTTTGTATCATTCTAATCTTTTTACCCTAAAATATATAAAGTAAATATTTTAAAGCCCTGCAAAACAAATAACAAAGACTGGGCAAGAAGGACCAAACTTTTGAAAGAAATATAAACAATATTAAAAGACCCACACATTTTCTTCTTTTTTGTTCTTCTGAGGGCCTTTGACAATTTGCTTCACATGGATTAGAAACCAAAATAATACCACCACCCAGGAGCTGACAACAGTTCACTGAGCTGGGGAGAGAGAAGATGTGTTTTGGGTTTGACAAAGAGTTGCAAAGTTGGCGTGGGAGGGTAGAAAAACACAAAGAAGCAAAACCTAATTTAATCATGAGGCATTTGATGGCTTATCAACTGGCCATATAATGAGAAACTCCCTTAATAAATAACAACAGCAAAAGCAGCATTTGAAGTTCTAAAGGGATGAGCAAAGATTTTCACAGTCTGATACCCTAATGCTGAGAGACAGTTTGCCATTCAGGGGATGGATGACATCATGGAAGAGCCCAGGTAACTACTCCAGACATTCAGCTGATGCCTGGAAGCCCTGTATCCCAGAGGAAGACTTAGATCACAGAAATAGGGGCTATGGAGAAAAACACCAGCCATAACAAATCCTGTAAACCCACCTTAACTGGATCAGGGGAATCTGTCAGTAATCTACATGCCTGCAAAGGAAATGAAGTTCATTTAGAAGAAATAATACCATCCAATGTCTATGGAAATTTTCATATACAATATTTGAAACTCAAAAAATTAATTTCCAGGTCTACAAAAAAACAACGCCAAAATGACTGAAAATAAACTGTCAAAAAGAGTGAATGAAAAAACAAAACAAAACAGACAATGGTAATTCAGAAAAAGATGCTAAATAATATGATTAAAATACTCAAAAGAGGAAAAAATGAAAAATAACAGAGAGCTAGAATCTAGGAAATTCTAGATTCTTAAATGGGAATTCCCAAACTGAAACTGCATGACTAAAATTTAGAATTCAATAGAACAGAATAGTTTAAATATTGCAGAATAGGGGATTAGCAAACATGAAATGTAACTGGAAGAAATGTTCAGATAAAATATTAAAAGGGAAAATAAAACTTTGGAAAATGCAAAAGAAGATTGTAAGAGACCCATGGGGCATGGTATAATTAAAATTTAAGAAGGAAAGGAGTGTGAGGAATAGGGAAGAAGCAATATTTGAAAAAAATATTGCCCAGGAGTTTCCTTAAATGGAAAAAAGATACATCAAGCAAAAAATTCAAGAAGCTCTATGGAACAAAAGTAAGGTAATATTATATTGAAGCAGTAAAGCAATCAAGCCGCTAGAAGACAAAAATATCTTCATGACTGTGGGGTAGGCAAATATTTCTTAAACAGAACACAAAAGGTGCTAACCATAAAGATAATTGTTGCAATATGGAAGTTCATTAAAATTAAACCTTTTTTCATAAAAAGACAACATGAAACAATAAAAATGCTTAAAAAAAAAAAAGGAAATATGAAGAGGAGGAAAAGAAAAGTCAAAGAGTAGGCAAAGCTATGGGAAATACAATTCCTCAGCAAAAATTTGTCCACATTATATCTGAAGATCTAATGTCAATAAGAAATTGTTAATCAACCCAGTAATAATTAGACAAAATATTAGAACAGATGAAGGATATTTAAATGGACAAATTGCATATGAAAATGTTGTCAACATCATTCATCACAAGAGAAGAGTGAAATAAAACAATGAAGTATCATCACCTAGACCAGATGGCTAAAATTAGGAAAGAAAAGAGAAGAAAAGAAAAGAAAAGAAAAGAAAGGAAAAAAAAGGAAAACAAAGGAAAAAAGAAAAAGGAAGGAAAGAAGGAAGGAAGGAGGGAGGGAGGTTTGGAGGAAGGGAGGGAAGGAAGAAAGGAAGGAAGGAAGGAAGGAAGGAAGAGAAAGAGAAGAGAAAGTTGGGAGGGAGAGAAGGAAGGAAAGACAGGAGACAGGAAGAAATATAAAGAAACAAAGAACCTGACAATAACAAGCATTGATGAGAACGTAGAGTAATTGTAATGCTCTTAAACTGTTTTGGTAGAATATATTGGTAAAACCATTTGGAAAACATTGTGTCAGTATTTACTCAGCTGAATACATCCTACCTCATATCCCAGCAACACAACTCAGCATATCCCTACCTGCGATGCCTATATGTGTGCAAAAAGGCAAAGTGCAAGAGTGTTTGCAGCAGATTTATTATAACAACCAAACTAGAAAATCTCAAAAGTCTATCACCATCAGAGTGTATGAATAAATGATGGTATATGTTCATGCAATGAAAAAAAAAAAAGTAAAACTTCTATTATATGCAGCAACTTATATGAACTTCACAATATTAAAGTTAAAGGAAAGAATCCAGACATAAAAGAATACACTCTATATGATTTTGTTCATATGAAGTTCAAAAGTGAATAAAATTAGTCAATGGTGATAAAATTCAGAACATTAGCTACCTTAGGGGGATGCTGTACAAAAAAAAATAAGGTTCTACAATGTTACTAATAGACTATACCTTTTTTACTTAAAAATTTTTTTTTAAGTAGATAAGGTGTAGGTTTACAACAAAATCATGTAAAATGATGACATTTCCATATGTGCTCCCTATTGTTAATACTTTTCATTAGTATGGTACCTCTGTTACAATTGATGAAAGAATATTGAAATTGTACTTTTAACTATAGTCCATAATTTACATTAGAGTGTACCATATACCACCCTATTATTAACACTTTGCATTAGTAAGGTAACTTTGTACAATTGATGAAACAATATTATGCTTATTATACTATTACAGCCCATAGTTTACACTGGGGTTCACTCTATGTGTTGTACAGTCCTATGTTATTGCGCTTTTAAAATTTTTATTTGAGTAACATATATAAAACCTAAATTTTCCCCTTTTAACCACATTTATATATAGAACCCATGGTGGTAATGACATTCACAATGCTGCACCCCCATCGTCACCTTTCATTACCAAATTTTCCATCACCCCAAACAGAAACGCTGTATAATTCAGCATTAAATCCCCATTCCCTACACCCACCCCAACACCGGGTAACTTTTATCTAGATTCTGATTCTATGAATTTGTTTATTTTAATTACATCATATCAGTGAGACCATACAGTAATTGACATTTGTCTCTGACTTATTTCATTTAACATCATATATTCAAGGTTCATCCATGTAGTTGCGTGTACCAGGACTTCATTCCTCTTATGGTAGAATAATACTCAATTGCACGTGTATAACATATTTGTTATATACCATTATTTGGTTCGTGGGTACTTGGGTTGCCTCCATCTTTTGGCAGTTGTGAATCATGCTTCTATGAACACTGGTATGCAAATATCTGTTTGAGTCCCTGCTTTGAATTTTAAAATTTGGTTGTTTGTCTTTTAGTTATTGAGATGTATGATTTCTTCATATAATCTGGATATTAACCTCTTAGAGGATATGAGGTTTCCAAATACTCTCTCATATTCTGTAGGTTTTTTCTTACTTCCATGATGAAGTCCTTTCATGCAAAAGTTTTAAAATTTGAAGAAGTTCCATTTCATTATTTTTTCTTTTGTTGCTTGTGCTTCAGTTGTAAGTCTGAGAAATCATTGCCTGACACAAGGTCCTGAAAATTCATCCTTATGTTTTCTTCTATGAGTTTTATAGCTTTGGTTCTTATATAAGGTATTTCATCCATTATGGGTTAATTTTTACACATGCTGTGATGTAGGGGTCCACCTTCATTCTTTTCCACATGGATATCCAGTTTTTCCAGTACTATTAGTTGAAGAGATTATTCTTTTCCCATTGAGGGGACATGGCATCCTTGTCAAAATTCAGTTGGTCATACATATGAAGGTTTCTTTCTGAACTCTCAATTTGATTCCATTTGTCTATGTTTCTGTCTTTGTTCCACTACCATGCTATTTTGATTACTGAAGCTTTTTAATAAGTTTTAAAATTGGAAAGTATGAATCACCCAAGTTCATTCTTTTTTTTCAATATGGTTTTGGTGATTTGGGAGCCCCAATACTTCCATATAAATTTAATGAATGGCTTTTCCATTTCTGCAAAGAAGGCTGTTGGATTTTCATTGGGATTGCATTGAGTCTGTAAATTGCTTTGAGTAGAATTGACATCTTAATATTTAGTCTTCAAATTCATGAATATTGAGTATCCTTCCACTTATTTTGGTCTTCTTTGCATTCTTTAACAATGCTTTATAGTTTCTGCAGCACAAGATTTTTACACCCTTTGTTAAATTTATTCTTAGGTGTGTGACTCTTTATTTACTTTGTAAATGGAAGTTTTTTCTGACTTTTCTCTTCAGATTATTCATTACAAATATTTAGAAAGAATACTGATTTTTATATGTTCATCTTGTACCCAACGACTTTGTTGAATGCATTTATTAGCTCTAGTTGCTTAGTGGTGGGGTTTTTAGGATTTTGTGTAAGTCATATCAAGTTATCTACAAATGGGGAAAGTTTTACTTCTTTCTAATTTGAATCCCCTTTTTAATACATATATATTTTAAACTTTATTGTAAAGAAGATTACAGAAAAATTACATAAAAATATACGGGATTCACATTTTCTCCTATTAATAACATCTTACATTAGTGTGCTACATTTGTTACAATTGATGAACAAATATTGAAACATTGCTACTAATCATTGTCTATAGTTTACATTCTGGTTTACACTTTGCACCATACAATTTTATAGGTTTTGACAAAATGTTTAATAGCCTGTATCCATAATTGCAATATGATACAGAATAATTCTAATGCCCTAAAAATACCCTATGTTCCACCTAGTCTTCCTTTTCCCTACCCTCAGAATCTCTGGCAACTATCTTTATATCAATGTTAGAAGTTCTTCCATTACTACAATAATAGTAAGTCTACTTTGGTCCATATTTGCATTCCCCAGTTTTTCATTTCTCAATCTTGAGAATTTGGGGATGATGATGACTACTCTGCTTCAGATTGAGAATATAGATGAAATCTGTATTAGGTCTTATGGTGGGAGATGGAAAGAACTCTTTTGCTTGCACTTATAGATACTCTTTTCTTTTTGAGATAGGAGTTGTGCATCATCATTTCGTTAGTTGTCCTGGGTGAGCCTGATGAACTGGAGAGTAGGTGCTGGCTGCAACTCTGCTGAGATTCAGAGCTCAACTGACATATGAACATAACAAAGATTTAAGTCTCTGGGACATATATATATATGGATATAGTACTAATTATAGTATAGTACTAATTATAGGTTCAAGGAAAAGGAGTAGAAAAATCATTTGTGGGGAAATTATAAATGAGTCTAACTCTGTTACAATAGGGAAATAGGTGATCGTATATTCCAGGGTAAGGCTCCCCGAAGGGATGTTAATTTCATGGAGTTGTGTGCCTTGTCTGTAGTGTTCAGATTTCTCTAGAGCCCTCGGAAGCACCGCTGTTTGAAGCTTTGTTTACTGTGGGAGTTAGTGAGAGCCATCTGAGATGTACATAGGCATAACCTCTGAAATGACCTCTTGACTCACTTTGGAGTCTCTCAGCCATAAAATCTCTTTTGTATTTAATGTTTTCCCCTTCTGATCAAGGTCTTTTTCCAAATGCATCACTGGTTGGCACTTGGTATTAATCCCTCAGTGCCAGGGAGGCCCATCTCCAGGAGACATGTCCCCCATCGGAGGGAAGGTAGTGACTTTATTTGCTGAGTTTGGTTTATTACGAGGCTACATTTGAGTAGCAAAGAGGTTTTCAGGAGGTAACTCTTAGACAATAGATATTATTAGGCTAAGTTTCAATTCTACAAGAATAAGATTCATAAGTACAAGCATTAATTTCAAGGATTTGGCATATTGGTCTGTTTTCTTTTATTAGGCACTGCCTTTGTATTCTAGAGATTCTTGCCACTCTATTAGAGAATGTAGCAAGACTACCCAGGATGGGAATTTAATATGTTGTTGGTTATTGTGTGGGTTTCCACCCACTGAGTATTTTGCAAGTATTTTGCAAGTAATTTGCAAGTATTTTGTTGAGGATGTTTCTATCTATATTCATAAGGGGTATTGGTCTATAATTTTTTTCTTGTGGTATCTTTATCTGATTTTGGTATTAGGATGATGTTGGCCTCATAGAATGAAATAGGGAATGTTTCTTCCTCTTCAAATTTTTGAAGAGTTTGTGTAGGTTTGGTGTTAATTCTTCTTGCAATGTTTGGTAAGATTCATCAGTGAAGCCATCTGGCCCTGGCCTATTTTTGGAGT
>JAQZBX010019396.1:0-33833 GCA_029593785.1 Cabassous unicinctus
TGAGTCAGCCTAAGGCTGTGTCCCTCTCTCTCCCCTTTCCGGGAGTGGTAGATCC
This sequence comes from Cabassous unicinctus, assembly GCA_029593785.1. Taxonomy (NCBI): domain Eukaryota; kingdom Metazoa; phylum Chordata; class Mammalia; order Cingulata; family Chlamyphoridae; genus Cabassous; species Cabassous unicinctus. The sequence goes on from JAQZBX010019396.1 coordinate 56, forward strand.
CTGGAGCCCCCTTTGTCTGTAGTCGCAGGCCCAGTGGCCGGAGAATTCTAAAGAGTGTGGGGGAGGGTGCCGGCAGCAGCCGCCGCTGCTGATTAAAAACTCACGGTTCTGGTTCTGTTGTCGCGATTTCTCTCTTTTGTCCCTGTCTCCTCTCGGTGGTATGCAGTCTTTCCCTGCTGTCCTAAACCCTAGAAGATCTATTTTGGGTCTGTTTCAGCCTGTTCTCTAGCTATTTTTCTGGAGAAGAGATTCCTGTGTGTTACTACTCAGCCATCTTCCCGGAAGTCCTCGATGCTGTAGTTTTTACTCTATCTAAAACTGAATTTTCTATTTAAAATGTTCCTTCTCTTGTATTTGTATTGATGGCCTTACATGGACACCGATACCATGGCAAGAAATTTTCTTAGTAAGCTGGACATAGAGGAAACAGATAAATAATTGAGGTAATCATTTGCAGATACAAGAAGTAGTGTGTGAGTCGAAATGAAGGAATTTGTTTCATGTTAGAGTATTTGTAATGTTGAAATTCAGAGTGCCATTAGAAATAAAACAACTTCTTTGTGGTATGAAGCAAACAGCTTCTCCAAATCTTCCTGGAAGGTCTCGCATCATTTGAATATTTTATTTCTTCTTCCTGAAATGCTCCACCCTGCACCAGACCTCTCCCACTCCTACCATGTAATTTTGAAATTCACCCTTTGGATATTGGTCCAAGGTCTTATTTTCTGTTAAGCCTCTTGCCTGGTATATGCCTCACTGCTCTCACTTCCTCTTCTTCTTTGCTGACTTCTAATCCATTCTCATTACAACAACCTGAGTGTTCTATTTCAAATCCAAAGTTTATTTTATTACTATTTTATTAGATTTTGTAAATGGCTAGGATTAAATCTAAAATTTTCCATGACCTGGCCCTGGTATCCTCCCCGTGTCACTGTGTATTTCTCTCCTTATCACTCACTGTGCCCCAATCTTAATGATTTTCTTTCATTTCCTCCAATAAGCCAACCTCTTTTCTATCTCAAGACATTCTTTCCCTGAACTCCCCCACCAGACTCCCATCTCTGTCTAGCTAATTACTATTCAGCCTTACTATCTTACTTTAAATATCAACTGCTCACATAAGCAGTTACTTTGCTCATTTTCCCTATCAAAATAAATCAATCTGCAGTGAAATTCCCCTGTTCTCTATAGGAATTGTTGGAATTTGCGATTGATATCTCCATGTACGTCATGGAATCAGGACCCTTACCATGTTGGCTGGAACAACCTATGTTCTTATTGAGTATTTGTGTAATAAGTAAATGAATTTTAGTTTTGTTCGCAATTTTGCAACTTACCAGGCAATCTATGATTGGGGGAAAGTTACTAAATCACTCTCCTTTTATTCAAATTGTAGTTTTGAGGAAGAAAAGTAATAATGTAGATGAAGGCATTTTGGAAACTATAAAACATTGTGTAAACAACAACAAAGTTACTTTGTGTAACCAGAAGCTTTAACTCTGGAAATAACAGCATTGATATATAATTAACTCAGGAGCTTGCTAGTTGAAGTTTCCTACCTCGCTGAGAAATAATCACTTATGAGGGTCTTCCTGATATGGAGAAAGTATAAAGGGAAATACTAGGGATCTGCTTCCCCTCCGTGTAAAGGTGAGAGGACAAACAAACCACTCTCACAGTACTTGGTTCTACAGAGTTCTAGACACAAGTAAACTCTATCCGGTTTCTTTTGATCCATTCAGTATGTTCACAATGGACCATGGTGGTAAAGATAAAAGGATATTTTGGTAACTTAACAAAAGGCAAGACCTAAATCAATAATATCCTTCCACCTTAATCAAAACATTATTGACTCTTTTCTGCAATGAGAACCTATTTCTAAAATCCTTTTCACACTCCATTCATTACTCCTTCCCACCTGAGGGATGGCAGGAAAAGGGCATTAATGAAGATAAAATTCAAGCTAATAATTGTGATTTGTATGCATGCATGACTGTGGGTTTTGTTTATTTCTTTTAGGAAATGGGGCTGAGTATAAAGGTTAAGTTGTTAAGAGTGATGAAATAAAGTAAAATCGTACATTTTATGTGGATTCATCTTATTTCATTTGTACTTCCCATTAAGTTGCAAAAGGATCAATTTTGCACACATCTTAAAATTAGTATCTGCTTCCATGTTACCACAGTGCTTTCGGACATATTAAGAATTCTCCACAAATCCCATCACTATGTGATACACACATAGTTTAACTAACTAAGCACTGGGGAGACTAAATGTCTTTGTTAGAAACCAGGTATTCTGGTTCTTAATAAATTTTCATTTTTTTCTTGTAAAAACCTTTCTTGCAAACTGGAGAATTTACTGCCACTACTTCCACTCCATAGCTATAGTATAGCTTTTGTCCAATAAGGGAGTCAACTTTCTCTTTTTTCTTTATTAGAGAAGTTGTGGTTTTACAGAAATGTTATGCATAAAATACAGTATTCCCATATACAACCTATTATTAGCATTTTGCATTGGTGTGGAACATTTGTTACAACTGATGATAGCACATTTTTATAATTGTACTATTAACTATAGTCCATAGTTTAACTTAGGGGTCACTGTTTATATAGTACAATTCCATGGGTTTTTAAAATTTTTTTATTGTTACCATATAGACAATATTACATTTCCCCCCTTTAGTCACATTCAGCTATATATTTCAGTGGTGTTAATTACATTTACAATGTTATCTTTTGAAGTGACCAACTGAATAGAATGGTTTCCCACTGACCAAAACTGAAAATAGAGCTTTAGTTGTGGCCATGCTTCCAGGAATGTCAGCCATCATTTTGTGTCTACTCTTTTTGAGACCATCAGATCATTGACAAAAGTTGCCTACCTCAGAAAGAATTTGTATGATAATGGTAAATGCTCCAGGCAAACTATTTCTATGGTTACTATGTCAAATAATCTGAATATGAGAACTGTATAGGTAGGACATCTTCATTTCAATATACTAAATGCTTTGTTTATTCTGTGAAAGAGTTCTGTGGGAATACTAGCAAAGGGTGGAGTGCAGGCCAGAATCATTGTGAAAATAGGATCAGTTACGGGACAATGTGACCAAGCAGTTGTACTTTACAAACTAAAATTACACTCAATTGTAGAAGAGAGTGCATATGTATACAAACACAGAGCACATACGTATACACACCCATACACATATCTGTGAGAAAATTGGGCAAAGATACAATAATAATTCTATTCTAGCCATGCATTGTTATTGTTTAAAGTATATTTTCAAGCTTTTAAAAGAGAGAGTTTCTAGACCTATCATTCTTTGTTTCAAGTGATTCTCTCACCCAGCATTATTCTTTGAAACGGTAGTAGAGGCAAAACATATTTTCATTAGACATTCATTAGGATAAAAAGCATTTAAGACATGGATAATCATTACTCTCTCAAAATTTAACATCTGAGATGAGAATTGGTGCATTTGAAGGTAGATTTGGGTTATTTACAGAGAATGTGGCAAACAGCTCATTTAAGATGTATAAAAAGAGAAGTTCCAGCATGGTTTAACAGACGTTCCATATGTAAAAATAAAGAGAATTGGACAGTAAAAATATTGGAATAGGTAATCACCTTTAAAAATACAGAATTGAGGGAAGATTTGAATCTGTGGCTTGAAATAAGCCAACAATTCCTACAGCAAGACAAGCAAAAATAAATCCATGTCTATACAAGCTATTGTTAGAGAGAGATTTTAAAAAAGGCTTAAAAGTAACTTGAGAATAAAGGCACATTACTTACAACAATAAGATTATAGAGACATCATATTGGCAACCAGAACAAAGCCAGTGGAAATTATTTTTTAGAATAAAAAGTGAATACCACTCAGCTTAGTATTTCATACCTAGCTAACTTATCATTTTAGACCGAAAAAAGAGAAAGATTTTCAGAAAAAGAATGGAAAAGATTACTATTTACAGACCCTCACTCTAAGATATATTTGAATAAGAACATTGAAACTAAATAGAAAAGAAACAGGATACAAAAACCAGTGATATGTAAAAGAATAGTAACTAGTCATTGAACTAAAATATGCCTTGTTATACACATATGTATACACATATATACAGAACTCTACCAATTTAGATTAAATATTAATACATATTTAAGTAAAAAGTAGTAAAAAGTTGAATAATTATAATTGTTATATCAGAGGAACATAGATTGTTCAATTTGAAATTTGCTAAATAAATATATGTGTTAAAATATGAATACCTACTAAAAGAATGGAAACACAATTTTATTTCAAAATTAGTAGGAGAGTATTAAAGGGAGAGAACTAGTCAATTCAATATTAGTCAATTCACTTTGAAGAGGAAAAAGAAAGAAAACAAAACAGAAAGAAACAATACTATGACAAATAGGACAAAAATATATTTTAGAAATGTCAGACTATATCTGTAACATTATAGTAAATATAAATATAAATGGTTTTTAAAACTACTTATATATTTACAAACTCCCACATGCAATTTTCAATAGACACTTCTAAAATGTTACAGCACAAAAAGGGTTAAGCAAAAGGGAAAAATGCTAAACCCTACAACCAATAGAAATTAGTAAAGAATCGCTATTACCAGGTCAAATATATTTTAAGATAAAATAGTTATTAGGGATATAGAGAGTATCATATCATTATATAGAAACAAATTTTCAGGCACCATAATAACATACCTGAAAGCATGTAACAAGATGGCACCTAAATATATAAAGTATTAGCTGGTAGATTACTGTGTGTTTCAAAATATCAAAACCCAAGGCAAATTTTTTAACACACCCTTACCAGAAACTGATAAAATAAGTAGACCAAATGATGATGATGGTAATAAGAATAATAATAGTAAATAGTAATAATAATGATGATTTTAAAGATTTAAAAATTAACAAGCTGAAACATTTAAATTATTTGTAGAAACCTACAACCAAGAACTAAAGAATAATGTATTTTCATTTCAAGTATGCAGGAAGCATTTACAAAAATTATCTTGTTCTAGGACAAAAAGAATCTATATAGCATAGAGACCACATCAAGTTCTCTGAACATAATGCAATAAAATTAGAAATAGGAACTATAAAACCAGCTCCCTCCCAAAATAAGAAAGAAAAAGGAGAGTAAAGGTAAGAAAAGCTACATGTTCAGAAATATGAAAAAGTATATTGATAAAATAAAAATTTATAACAGAAATTAAAATATTTATAACTGAATAACAAGTTAAACATTTCCTATAAAAATATGTAGGGTGAAAATAAAGCTGTAATTATAGGGAAAGTGACGGTATTAAATGCATATATCAGAAAATAAGAAAGACCAAAAATCAGTGAGCCCAGCATTGAAAAAAAAAGCTATATAGAGAACAGAATAAATGTAAAAATTAGTGGAGGGAAAAATCATAAAATAGAAATTAAGAAATGGGGAAAAAGTAAAAACAAAACAAAAGATCAATAAAGCTAAAGCTACCTCAAACTTTCATGAAAAATTGTTCTAGATAAAAGTGAAAAGAATGGCCAAATTTAGTATTCTAGAGGAGATAAACTTCTAATATTGTAGTGATCCTTCTTAAAAAAAAATTCTTAAGAGAAAAGTCTATACTTGCTTTAAGTCAAGATGGAGCTCCCTGTCGTTTTCTAATGAACATTCAGGTTCAGCTGTTCCTGTTCTATTTCCTGTCTCCCAATTCTGTTTCCATGTTTAATAGCTTTATTTTTTCTTCATACCATTAAAAACTTAATTTCAGATTGATTAACATCAAAGCATCTAAGAAAAATTAGAAAAGGTTTTCTTTTTGAGCTTTTTAAATAACTCAGTAAAATCACAACACATAACACAATAATAACAATGCCATAATAATATTAAATAAAACTCTCTACAACATAAAACAACCTAAGCAGGTGATGTGGACTGAATTATGTACCCCCGTTTTAACATGTCCTTGATCTTCGTCTGCGTTCTGTTGGGTATAGTATGTGAATAAGATCTTTTTAAGATGTTACTTCAGGTAAGGTGTAGCCCACCTAAATCAGGTTGGGCTTTAGCCCAGGTTACTGGAGCAGAGCGGAAGTCAGATGGAGAGAGAAGGCACCGGAAGCAGCCGGGAGCCAAAGCAGCCAGGAGCCGGAAGTGAACGGAAGCGGAGGAGAGCAGAGATGGCATCTCCATGGGCATTGCCATGTGACCAAAAGCCAAGGATCCCCAAAGATGGCAAGCCAGGCAGAAACTACTGACTGAGGGAGGAAGCAAACCTTCTAGCCTCTGAAACTGTGAGCTAAAAAATTCCCGTTGTTTAAACTAACCCATTGTATTCAGTACTTGTTTTAGTAGCTAGGAAACAAAAGCGGCAGATAAACACAAACAAACAAACAAAAAAAAAAAAAACAAAGAAAGGCCACAGACTGAGGAAAGATATTTATAACACATTTTTTAAAACTGTTTCCTGTCTTGAATATCTTTTAAAATTTATATAAATAAAAAGTTAACCTAAATATAAAAAAGGAAACGAATAAGCAATATAAGGAGCTAATATGAGTAAACTCATAAATAGGCATTCAAAATCTCTAGTAAACAGAAACTGAAAGATACACACTAAAACAGCAGACTTTCCATTTCATGACCATCACATTGACAAAAATTTATAAAATCTGGCGTTAAAAATCTTTAGAAGGATGTGGGGAAACTGGAAGCTTCTTATACAGTAGGATTCAGAACTACTGTGACTGTTTCATAGACCATTTGCCAACATCTAATTAAATTGAAAATGAACATAGCATATTCCCCCTCAAACTGCTTACATTAAGCTCTCACAAATATGCAAAAATTTTTGTGGGAGCAATGCATATAATAAAAAACTGGAAAAAAATCTAAAACATATCAATTGGGAAAATATGTCATGCTATATTCATAAAAAGAAATACTGCAAAGCACTTAAAATGAATGGACTATATTTAAATGCTATGACATGTGTAATCTGAGATACATGATACTGAGAGAAAAGAAAAGTTGCTGAATTAAGATTTCAGTATGATAATGGTAACGTAAACTTTAAAAACAAATAATGCTATTCATAGCATATGGACAAATACATATAAATTAAAGTATAAAACGAGCATTAGATTGATGCATGCCATCTTTAGAGTAGGTATCTCCAGGAAAGGAAAGAAATAAAATAGGGAAGATACTCAAATACAGCTGTATCTGTAATTATTATGCATTAAATATTGCAACATATATACATTTGTTTTGCATGGGTGATGGATTCATTAACCTCTCCTTATTTTATGTATTCTCTGTATATCTGAAATATCTGATAGAATTAAATTAGTCAAAGATCTGAATTTCAAGTGACAGAAATGAAACTTCAAGTAGACATACCTAGCAGAAAATTTATCAGCTCATGTAATTAAAAAATTCGGAGAGGCCATGCATCAGACATAGGTGGATCTAGGTGCTCAAATAATATCACCACAAGAAGTCTCGTTCTTTCATTCTCACTCTGTTCTTCAATCTTAATCCCTTTTGTACTTTCTCTCTTCTTTTTCTCAGATTCCCTCTGTCTTATTTCACTCTGGCTGGCCTCTATTGGATGGGAAAGATGGGCCCAGGGAGCTCCCTCTTATAGGTCTTTCCATCTCATTGTCTCATGAAGAGATAAAGCATTAAGAGCAATCTCCTAATATGACATTGGGTGGGCCTGCGTTGGAAAAAGCCTCCCCTGGACCATGGGGAAGGGCAGGGCCAAAATCCAACTGGTGGGCATCAGTCAGGCTTTACTGGTGTTAATGGCTGGCGTCAGTTCTCATTGGTTGATGGCCTGTTCTGGAAGATCCATGGGTATGCTGTGCTGGCTGGTAACCAAATTTAATGGCACCTCTGGATACGGGGTACCTTCATTGACTGGCTTGGGTGAGTGGTAGGTGAGGCAGGATCCCTGATTAACAAGGTCACCAGAATCACATGGACTGGAAAAGGGAACCTTCCAGAAGGAAGTCAGAAAGGGCAGATAAGATAACTAATAGCACCTAAATATACAATACATATAACAGTAAATTGTCACAAATGCAATGTTAATATAAAACTCCAACATACTTCCCTCATATTTAACAGACTGACAACAAAATATAAGGACACAGAAGATTTGAATAGCATAATAATAAGCTCAGATTCATATATATTTGTACTTTGGAAAAGAAATCTCAAAGTTTCATGAAAAATTAATCATAATGGAACAAAGTACCTCAAAATGTATCGCAGACTAAAAATTTTGCAGGCTACAACTTCTGATCCCATTTCATTATGAATAGTAAGTAACAAATATCCATAGCACCTGGAAAATAACTTTTAACAGCTATTTCAGTAAATAGCTATTAGGTCCAGAGGAAATAAGACAATACCTTTGAAAATGGCAAAAATAAGAAGAGTTCGGATGAATATGTATCCTGTTGTTTGCCACCAAAGTGTTACTCATTATTCTAAATGTTTTTATTATTAAAGAAAAAGTTGAAATAAGTATTCAATTCCACAAATTAAATGAGAACACCACCAATTCCCCTTAGAAAACAAAAAAATAAGGGGAAAAAAGAAAAAACAAGATAGAGAAAGAAAATAATACATATCTAAACAGTAATTATTGAACTAGAAAAATGAAATAACAATTAGAATTTGTTGTACTTCCTTAAATAAATTCATAAACACTTGACAAATCCATTAAGAACAGAGAAAATGCATATTTATAATACAAATACTGAGAACACAAGATATAGTGATAGGTATAGAGAAGATAATAATTTGTATGGCTGATAAAAATAAATTGAAAATACTAACAAAAGAAATGTTTTGCGGTAAAATAATAATTTTGAAAAATTGGTCCAAGAAAATATAGAAAGTTACAATGTATAAATATTTGTCATATTAATAAAAATATTGTTAAATAACTCCTCTGAAAAAATTATTTATACTTAGAGAATTAGAAAAGTAGATTATCTCTCTTTCAAATAATAGTAAGTACCATTAGATATTAACTTCCCCCAAGCTTTAGGAAAACAAACAAGCAAACAAAAACACATGTCAACAAAAGATGGACAGTGTCACTGAAGCATGGGAAGAGAAATCTATGAAAGGACAGCCTCTTCTGGTTAATAAATAACAATGTGAAAATGGAAAAGTAATCATTACCAAATCCAACTCAACAAAATTATTGGAAGAACAATTCACCTCTGAGAACATCTAGAAATGTATCACAAAATTATGTCGAATAACTTTGCAGGCACATTGAATGATGAGCCATCTGCTAGGTTAGCATGCATTACCTGCTCTTTCCTCAAAACCACCGCAAAAAGGAGCATTGTCAGCTCACTGGTGTAGATGAAGAAATTTAGCCATCACCACTTTCTGGAAATGGAATTCAAACAAAGATCATTCCAAATCAGTCCCAAATACTTGTCTGTGTGATGTCCGTCTGTTGGCCTATTTACTAATCTTCTATCTCTATCCTTCCATCCATTCATCTGTCCATCAATCTATTCATAATTATTATGAGAATTATGTGATAAATGTCCAAAATAATGGGTAAAGATATTCACACCCACTCCTATAAAATCTTTTTTCAGAAAACTAAGAATAAAAAGATGTCTCATTAATATGATAGGGCTTATTTTTTTAAATGAAAAGTCAGCATGATTTAACATTAGAAACAGTCCCTTAGAAATTTGGAACTAGTTAATCAAATATACCTAATATAACCATTGTTATTTAATAGTGCTCTGAAATTTCTGTCTTCTGTTATAAATTACAAAGCAAATAAAATCAGCATGATTAAAATAGAAACATAGAAAATATTGCTTTTATAAAACATAGTTGCTTATATTACATACCATATATACATTGTAGGACCTAAGAAAATTAATTGAAAACTCTTAGAATATGATACTTCATGAATAAAAATGGGCAAATGATGAAGGTGAAAAAATCATTATCTTCTCAACATATTCAGTTAGAAGACATCATAAGAAGAAATTATTCCATTTACCATACAATATGAAATGTAAATATTTAGTATAATATTTAAATATTTAGAGTGCTTATACTAAAAAACTACAACTTTTGTTGATAGGTATAAATTAAAGCTTTAATAAATAAAGAGGCATAATAATTTTTTGATAAGGAGCATTGTAGAAGAAATAGAAGAGAGGGAGGGAGGGAGGCAAGAAGGCAGGAAGGTAAGAAGGCAGGCAGGCAGGTGGAAAGAAGGGGAGAAGAGGGAGAAACGGATCAATAGAAGAATGAGGAGGAGGAAAAGGAGGAAGGTAAGAGGAGAAAGGAAGAAGAAATACAAGAGATGTAAAAGGAAAAAATTAGGCTCCAAATTGTTTCTGGGTTTAAAGCATGCCCAATAAAAGTTCAACAGCATTACATTAACCTTTTAAAATTATTCTAAAAGATTATAAACTTCATTTGGAAGATTTAAAATTTGAGAATATCTAATACAGTTCTCAAAAAGCACACTATGAAGGAGAAACTAACTCTATCATTAGCTAAAATAAACTATTATTAAATTAGTATCTAACTGGCACAAGAAGAGACAGTCAAACTAATGAAAGAGAATAACTTAGAAACAGATCTAAGTAGAACAAGAACTTAATATATGATAACAGAGCCATAGAAACAAATGGGACCATTAGGACAATGCTAGTTATTTGGAAGAATTACCTTTCATCATGAAACAAAATACAGATTAATAGGTAGATATGTGATAAAGTGGAGTAAAATGTTAATGATAGATTCTAGATTGTGGGTATATGGGTATTTACTGTAAAATTTTTTAAACTTTATTGTGTATTTGAATAATTTAATAATAAAATGTTAGAAAATAATTCAATTATAATAAGGAGAATAATGGAGGGTGACCCCATAATGAATAAAGAAAAGCATAGAAATAAAATAACTAATTAGAGTTAATAAGCTTAAATGTGCTAGAAATCTGCATTTCCCTAACCTAAAAATTTGAGCATTTTTCATATTTTAATGATTAATTAATTTCTGTGAATTGTCTTTCCTAATTCTTTGCCCATTTTTATATTTTGTATTTGTCCATTTTCCGTGTCTTCTTCCAAGCATTTATTGTTTATTATAAATATTAACCTCTTGTATTTTGCTTTATGATGTCTTTCATACCTCTCAGTTTGTATAACTTTGTTTTTGGTATGGTATCTTTTATCATACACAATTTTTAATCATTAATAATTAAGACACTTTGAGAAAAAAGAAAAATTCCTGGTAGAGAAGTGGAGCAGTGACTACTCCTATATTGCTAGCAAAAATGATACAGAATTGGGTCACCAACCTCAGCTGGGTCAAAGAATATGGTGTTCAAGTTTTCATCTCTTAGAAATATAGTGATGCCAGCTGCTAGCTAGAATTTTAGACTTTTTACAAAACAATCTGGCAAAATTTTTAAAACCAAAACATATACATCTCAAACCATCAGTCTATAAATGAAAAGTACAAGGACGCTAATTGAAGCATTGTTTGTAGTGGAAACAAACAAACATAAGAAAAGAAAAGAGAATGTTTGAATAAATTATGGTAAAAAATGATTTCAGGCTTTACCAGTTGACTTGGGGAGATGCAAAATAGCTTGCTTTTTATTTTGGTTTCTTGCTTAGTTCCTAACATACCTCTGTCTCACAGAGGGGAGTTCTATTTTCCTACACTCAAGCACAGCTAGATTCTGTTCTGTCCATATCTAAGAAGGAATGAGAGAGACATCTTTCCTTCCTATCTGTGTCTTACCTTCCAAGTTCAGTTTCAATTGCTTTCCTGGATAATTGATATCAGTTTCTTTATGTAGCACTTACACGTAGGTTTTTTGGTTGTTGTTTGTTTGCTTTTGCCTTTTATTTGTTTGGGTTTTTGTTTTCCTTATGGAATATTAAAAGATGATCAATTTATTTAGTCATCAGAGGAGTACAAATTTAACCACAATGAGATACCTAACAGAATGGTTAAAATTAAAAAGACTGACAGCATCAAGTGTTAGCAAAAAAAGGGGGAACAATTGGAACTCTGAGATAATGCTGGTTGTACTATAAATTTGTATAACCAATTTGGCAGATAATTGATAGTATCTATTAAAGCTTAACATACTCATACCCTATGGTTCAAAAATCCCAATCCTAGGTACCTATTAGAAATAAATACAAATATTCACAAAGAAGAAATGTGATAATATTTACAAAGCTGTATTACTCCATAATAGTCAAAAACTAGAAGCAATCAAAGTGTTCATCAATATTAGAGTAGGTAAAGTATTTACAGTAAATTCTTACAATAAAATCCTGTATAGCAGTGAAGATGGATGAGCTCTGCTACCTGCAACAAGAGAGGGAGTGTCTATGGTGAAGCATTAGCAGATGCAAGTAACCATATATTGCATGATTCCAGTGTGCTTTACTGATTTTGAAAATGTATACGTTCTCGATTCCTAAATAAATAAATATAAAACATCCCATGAAAGGAACTAAATGTCCCTTATTTAAACATATCTGTCTCTACTCCTGCTTCTGGGGAGATGGAATAAACATATCTTGAAGTACAACTTAAAACCCTGGACATTATGTGTACGACAAATGTAAGAAGCTTCTGAAAAGTGGGAAGAAGAAGGCAGACCTTCTGGGACCTCAGTACCAGATGAAAAACACAGTGGTTAAGTTCCTGGATTTTCTTTTGTCACTTTATTAGTCAGCCAAAGGGGTGCTGATGCAAAATACCAGAACTCTGTTGGTCTTTATAAAGGGTATTTATTTGGGGTAGAAGCTTACAGTTACCAGGCCATAAAGCATAAGTTTCTTCCTTCACCAAAGTCTGTTGCCACGTTTTGGAGCAAGACAGCTGCCAACATTTGCCAGGGTTCAGGTTTCTTGGGTTCCTCTCTTCCTGGGGCTCCATTTCTCTCCGGGCTCAGCTCCTCTGTTTCCTCCACAAGGTCAGCTGTAGACTATCAGAAGAATGGTTTGTCTCTTCCCGGGGCTTTCTCTCCTTCCTCATGACCAAGGTCCTCTGTGTGCTTGCTTCCCCAGGCTCCAGAATTAAAACTCAGCATCAGAACTCCAACTCAAAAAACTCCAACTCTGTCTTTTGCCATGTCTTTTATCTTTGAGACCCCACCCACCAAGGGTTGGGGCTCAACACCCTACTGACAGGACCCAATCAAAGCCCTAATCATAGCTTAATCATGCCCAGATGAACAGACCAGTTTACAAGGATAACCCAATATCTATTTTTGGAATTCATAACTATATCAAACTGCCAAACTGCTACAGTCACATATATATTAGGCATGGAATTGAAAAGCTAGTAACCCTTGCATTTGCCTTACAAATGTCCAAGACATTTCAACAAAAGCCCTCTCTCTCTTGTCAATGGACAAAGAAAAGGACAGACTAACAAAGCAGAAAACTTATATAGAATAACTGCCCTACACCAGCAAACCACCACAGGGGAAAAAAAACAAAACAAAACCTGAGACCCCACGCACACCCATGCCAGCAAAGTCCAAGTAAGGAGTTTAGACTTTACCCTTGCAAGGCTATTTAACTTAGTGTCCCAATCCCCCACCAGGGATGGTGTCACAGAAGGCCAACTAGAGAGCCTACTCTATTCTTTTATAGAGTATTTCTTTAATCATTGTCTGTTACTTTGTGAACAAGCTATAAATTTTGTTTCTTTTGTTTCAAAAAACCAATGTTTAATAGTTATATTAGTCATCCAAAGGGGTGCTGATGCAAAGTACCAGAAATTTGTTGGCTTTTATAAAGGGTATTTGTTTGGGGTAGAAGCTTACAGTCATAAGGCCAAGAAGAGTAAGTTACTTCCCTCCCCAAAGTCTGTTGCCACATGTTGGAGCAAGATGGCTGCAAGGGTCCAGCCTTTCTCTTCTTCTTAAGGCTCCATGATCCCAGCTTCTTCCAATATCAATTGTGGGCTGGGATAAGTCTCATCTTTCTCCCAGGGCTCATTCCTCTCTGGGCTTAGCTGCTCATTTCTCTCCACAAAGTCAGGTGCAGACTAACAGGCTCTCTCTCTTCCCAGGACCTCTGCTGTGTCTATGGAGCCATCTCGATTCCTCTGTGTTCTTTTCCTGTGTGTTTACTTCCCAGGCTCCATCATCAAAACCTCTAACTCCTTTCTCTGCTGTGTCATTTTCTCCGTGAGTCCCTGCCCACCAAGGGGGTGGGGACTCAACATCCTTTTGACTTGGCTTAATCAAAACCTTAATCATAATTTAATCAAGCAAAGGTGAAACCTCTGAATCTAATACAATCTAATATGCCCAAAGGAACAGACCAGTTTACAAACTTATTCCAATATCTATTTTTGGAATTCATAAATAATACCAAACTGCTACAATAATAATCAGAATAATATGCTTCATACACTAGAAGCATTGCCACATAATGAATTACAATAGTGAGTTTCTATATATTTTAGGTGTTTTTTTAAAAAATGAAAGCTGTAGAATCAAAATACTTAGGAAGAATCCCAACAAGGGGAAAGAGTAGTAACTAACATGTATCTCTTAGTAAAGCACCAGGTAGTGTAGGCTCAGTTTTCTGTGTCGTCTCTACTGCAGTTCTCAGTAAAAATGAAGTGCACATTGTTCTTCCCATTCTACAGCCAGGAAAGTGAGAATCAGCCAAATTGATTTTTTTACTCTAGGTCAAGCAACTAATAAATGCAAAAGCTAGTATTTCAAATTCCACATTCTTTCTATATATTAGACTGCCTTTCCAGTGGTGGAAAACATATCCAGGATGCTTAAATTATGACATGTTTACTTTTTAAAAAAACAAAATTTCAGCATTAGTTATATACACAGAAAGAATCCAAGTGAACTCAGATACTAAAAATGTATTGGTCTTTTTCCTATTCATTCTAGACAAACATACCTTGAAATATTACCTGAAATAAGTATCCATCTTTTTCCTATTTTTTTCTCAATACTGACCTTATTTTGTGGATATCACTGAAAATAATCCTCCAGTCACTCTTTTCTGACCCCCTAAAAAACTTGGTTCCAGAATGTCACCAGTGATTTATAGCTACTCCATAGTTGGTAACATCAAGGGTATAGAACATATATTTGACTTCAGGAAATGAAAAGGAAACATAAATAAAAATTGCATTGTTGATTGGCCTATTTCTGGTGAGGTAGGCCATACTTAATAGAAATCACTTTTTGTCCTCCTCTCTTTTCCAGCTTGCTCTATCACCAAAATAAATGGATCTTTTTTTTTCTTTTTCGGTCTGTGTGCCTTCCTTTATTCCACTTTTAAAATATAATGAAGTGTTAAATTACATGATGTGGACTCAAAGTGCTGAAGCAATTCAGATGACAAAAAAGTCCAACTATGTCTTGTGTGGTCAGCAAAGAATAGATCAGAAAGTGTTTCCTTGTCAAGGAAAGAGCAGACCACTCCTGGCAGGGAGTGGTGGGGCAAGCACAGCCAGCTTTCCTACGAATATGGGGTTTGCAGAAGTTGCATGTTGAGGGGGCAAAGAAAATAATGTTAGTTAAATAAGCTAGATTGTAGAGCCTTGTGGAAAATAGCCAAAACGTTTCAGAACAAATGAATATATGCAGTTACAGCTATATTTTCAAATTATTTTACTGAACACCATGCATTCAGAGCAATGTGACAGTGTTGAGGATATATTTATAATTGTTTCTTAGTTTTAATAATACTTTAGAGTTTTCAAGGTATTTCTCTTACATTTCTGCATTTGATGTACTTAGCAACACTCTGAAGAAGAAAAAGCATGCGCTACACATCTAGCTGCAGATTGTAAAACACCCAGAGCAGTTAAGGGTCTTGTCCACTCAGCACCGGGAAGAGATTCTGCGTGGTGGAGGACTCGTCCATTTAACTCCACACTCCCACCATAGTGAGAGTTCTCCACTCTGCAAATCAAGTCAGCTTCCCATTGCTGTTGAGTCCTTCTGGGAGGCTAGACGAAGGGAAGGGAAAAGGGAGCCAATATATTGAGCAGCTGTTTTTGCCTCTAGTTTTAAACCATAACAAAACCTTTGTATAATGGACTGTTGTATCCATTTTGCACATAACACGGTAATAAAGCCATCAGACTTCAAAGAACTACCGCAGCATCAAGCAGCCAAGTAGTAGAAGCTGATCGCTGGAGCAAAATATCTGCTCTACTTTCCAAACTCTCCTTCCCCCAAATACTTGCACACAGCTTTCCTATGGAGGAGCACTGAGAGGGAACAAGCATCTTTTTAATAAATAAAAAGCTAAAATCAGTATTGTGAAGTGTAGAGCTTAGAGAAATGATGTTACCTGCCCATGGTCACAGGGCTAACAAAAGGAGTGTCAGATGCTAATGCTGGGCTCTTTTACATTATGTAAAAGTCATGAGCTAAAGTCTGAGAATGACGTGGTAAAACGTTTTCTAAAGTCTTAGGTAATGTTAATCTTAAGGTGACCAGTCATTTGTATTTGCTAAGTAGCTCATATTCTCAGATGACATCCAGTTAGGTTCCTCTAAAATCATGTGAACATATTAAAATCATATATAGGGGTCATAAAAAAGGTAAAGGAGACTATAAACCACCTTTAGATTTCAGTTAGGTGGTACCAGTGTGATGCGTTAGATGAGAGAAATAAGTGACCTATTTAACTTCAGAAAACTTTAAATTATCATTCTAACTATTCAGAAATATTATAGATTCTCAGGACCAAAGGCAACATTTTGGAAATCATTTTATTTTTCTATGTTAATGCCATGTTTATGGAAAGAATGAAGAGATTATAAAAAGTTATCTTTGGTAAATACGTTAAAAAAAATAAATAAAAATGAAACAAAACTTACACACACACACAAAAAAAAGATTATCTTTGGTAAAGCTGACTCCCTGGGATTTCCCTGGGAAATCTCATAATGGTCACTCTATTCCATTCCTAAGCCAGCAAATCCAGTTACACTGAGGTCAGTGGTCACGAATGATTTGGAGAGCCAGGAAGTGCATCTTCTCCTCTTTCATCCTTTTCCCTTCTCCACATACTCTCCTTCCTTCTTCCCCCTTTTTCTCTCTTCTACCATCTTATTTTCCCTCATTTTACTATTCCTACTATTCTTTGGCTTTATCATTGTCTCATTTATACCATCCACCAAGCTCCCAGGCACTTGCCTGCTACTGTTGATCTACTTTTTTGATTGCTGCTGTTCTTACATAGCTGGGTTTTTATAAAATCCTTGTTGGCATTATCTATAACATGCACTCTTTCTAGTTCACACAGCCATTGTTTACAAGCATAGGCTTAAAAAGTCAAAGACTTGTGTAAATTTCTGATTCTAATATTTATCTGCTCTATGACTTTGGCAAATTAAACTCTGTAATTCTCTATCTATAAAATGGTATCTAATAATGGTATCTCTCTCATGGGATTATTTTCAGGATTGAATGAAAAACTGCACTTAAAGTATTTAGCACAGACTATTATATGTAAGAACAGGCTTGAAAAATGTGAACTATAATTTTATTATCATTTAATTACCTTCAATAAGATATAATCATTTTTAGGAATAACACAGTTTGCATACCAGAATTGATCTTATATTGATTATTATTGTTATTACTATTATTTCTCATTATTTCTCTCACAAGCACATAGGGAGACAAAATTATGAGAAAAAAAGTTTGATAGCAAGATCAAGCAGGCAAGTCAAGAATATTGAAAAAAGTCTGAAGGTAATCTAAAGTGATTTGATCTTGACTAAATTCTAAGCCATTGCCGATTTCTGTTTCCAAGACCCTTATTCTGTAACCAACTGTGGTGAAAAACTTGTATTTCAGGGCTTTAAAAACTGTTTAATGAATATCTCTGGTCCCTGGGATAAACAATCAATCCTGTTTTCTTTTAGTCTAATAGTAGTTTTTTAACCTTAAGGTGTACATAATATTGCTATAGTGTTAAGATAAACAATAATGCATTTAGTTTTTTGGGGGTAGGTTACAATCCTATTCATTTTGCTCTAGATATCACACTGTGGTTCTAGTTAAAATGACTTGCTGAGTCAAGGTTACCTTATACACTAATCTGAAACTAATTAACATTTCAGTAGAATCTTTTGGGCGTAAGACTGGCTGTGCACACCATAGTTCTGCCCCTTGGTTGTCCTCAGTACTTTAGTAATGTGTTTGTGCTCATGAGTCTTTAAACTCACCTGCCATTTTATGATGGAACTCTGTTCAGAGACCCATTTTAGACTCACGCAAACATGCATTTCACATCCTATTTTATGACTGCATTCACATGGAAAAATGCAAATAATTACCAACTTGCACTCTCTCCAAATTGTTTTTATAATGCAGAGTTTGCTTGGCATATTGAAATATCAGTGCTGTTTTTAGTTTTTACCATATAGGTACATCTCAATTTTACTCCAATTCAAAGGTGACCCTATCCTGTTTTTTAAAATTTTTCTGTAAATATTTACTAATTTTCCTATTTTCATCTAGGATCAAAAGTGTTAAGAACTAAGAAGAAAAATGTGTTATTCCTTTCCCACTGTCTGAACACTGTTAGTTAAAAAATTGTTTTTCTTTAATGTGGTAGAAAAATGGTCCCCCAAAGATGCCCATATCATAAAATCTGGAACCTCTGCATATATTACCTTACATGGCAAAAGGCACTTTTCAGGTGTGATTCTGTTAAGGCTCTTGAGATGGGGGATTATCCTGGATTATCCAGGTGGGCCCATTGTAATCACAAGGATCCTTATAAGCGTAGGGCAAGAGGTCAAAGTCATACAGAAGGAGATGTGATGACAGAAGCAGAGGTTGGAGTGATGCACTTTGAAGATGGAAGAAGAGGCCATTGGCCAAGGAAAGGAGGCTTCCTCTAGAAACGCAAGGAAAGAGATTCCCTCTAGAGAATCCAGAAAAAAATGCAGCTCTGCCAACACCTTGAATTTAGTCCATAAGACCCATTTCAGACATCTGACCACCAAAAGTACAAGATAATAAATTGTGTTATAGCAGCAATGGAAAACTAATACAGTTGGAGACATATAGGCTTTCCGTCCTTGAAGAAGGAAAAATGTAACTAGAATGGCCCTCTCTCATCTTCTCTCCTTTAATCTTCTATTTGTTCTTTCCCTCCAAGCTTGGCTTTTTATCTCCTTAGCCACCCCCCTAAAAGAGAGACCAAATGGGAAGGTGGCAGAGTAAGAAGAAAATAAAAGAGAAAAAGATTTTGGAGATAGAAAGGGCATTTCACAATTGTCTTTACATAAGAGAAGAGAGAAGAAATTAAAGTCTTAAAATCAACAAATAAACCACCAAAAGTTTCTTAAAACAACAAAACCAAAAACAATTTGTTTTACTTGGCCACTACTAGATGTCTAAACTTCACCCACTCCTCAACCCAAATCCAACACAGCCAGGGTTTTATTCAAACCACTCCAAAAAAAGATGACTTTGCCAACATCTCGTACTCAACATGCCCAAGTCTAAAATTCTTAACTTCTTTCCTCATGTAAAATAAAATTAAGCAAAAACCTACAAAAAAAAATGATAAGCTTATCTCTGCTTTATTTTCACAATTTTGAGAGATTCACTTAGTTTCTAAAATTCTGAATCTGACAATTTTCATCAACCACTTTCTCTCTTACACTATACTTAGAGGTGTTTTATCGTGAATCCCTATCTTGAATTGTTTCCCCTCTCATTACCCTCATCACTTCTAATCTGAACTAGAACCTTAAATATTTTATTAGTGCTATGGTGTCAATCTCTGCTCGCCTCAGTTCTGCTATACTGCTGCCATGCCCAACATTCCAAAATCACAATACTGACCTTGTTTAAAGGTGATTGGTTGATGGCAGTGGGTGATGAAGCATAAGCAGGGTAAGAAAGGCAACCACATGGTTGGGAAACGGTGGTGGCAGTAAGCCATTTCTGAGGTTAGAGCAGGGAAGGAGGTCGTGTGTGGATGATGGAATTAGATTAGTTAGCAACAAGGTGACAGAACCAATGAGTAAGTATATTGAGGACAATGGAAGCCATTCCCTTACTGTTTGAAAGGGAACTGCACATATAGAAAAGGTGAACAATAGAACTGTGATGTTGGATCGGAATGGAGATATCAGTGTGAACTCATTATTTTCATTGTGTATCAAGGCATACATATGTTTTGTCCGGAGATAGTGCCTTGAAGAAGCCCCAAAAGTAAGGTGCATATATAGTACCTAGAGCTTGGTTTCCATGTATCATTCTCCAATAAAGGAGAATGAATCCAGTTTTGGGCAGGAAAAGGAAAAGGTGAACTTGGAATATCTGATTATTCCAGCAAGCAAGGAAATGTTCAAAATGATTGTAATATATCAAAAAAACACTGATGCAATCTTGAAAGGTCTCTTACTAGCCAAATATATTGCAATTTGATTATAAAAATCAAATAATGTTTGTAGAAGATTGTAACTTGTTGATTAAATGAGGAATCCATGAGTCCCTATGGATATGAATTCATTAATTAACAATTATAAGTTAGATGAGGAATGGGATATTTACAGTCTAAAGCTGCCTCTCCAAAAAATACTTAATAAATTACATGGGGAAAAAGAGTTACTTTACAATGAAGAAGTCTGGCAAACTTAAGCAATAATGGGACAAATTAAAATTGTGTGCCACATGATAAAATACAAAGAGAACACAGTATCACTTCTGTGATATATCTCCCAAAGTTGCGTAAGCTGCATCTAAACATAAAGATACATAAGACAAACCCAAATTGAAGACATTCTACAAAATAACTGGCCTGTAATCTTAAAAGTGTCAAGTTCATGAAAACCAAGGAAATGGTGAGGAAATATTCCAGATTGAAGGAAACTAAAGAACATGACAACTGAATGCAACATGTATTTCTGAACCTGGTCCATTTGTGAAAGGAACATTCTGGGGGACAATTGGTAAAGCTTGAAGGGGGTCTACCAATTAAATGCTAATGATATATCAATCTTAATTTCCTGATTTGAGTGATGGTTTTGTAGTTATACAGGAACACGTCCTTATTGGTATAAATACATACTAAAATAGCAGTAATAATGCATTATGTCAGCAACTTACCTTCAAAAGATTCAGGAAAAAAATGTTCTTTGCACTCTTTTTGCAATTTTACTGTATGTTTGAGATTGTTTCACAGTAAAAGTTTTTCAAAAAATGTTTGATGACCTCCTAAGGCCTATAGATATATATCAAATGCATTAATATGTCATTCTCGTTTAATCCTTGCCTACTATTTCCTCTCTGAAATATTTGATTTCTCTTCATTCTTGTTGATTGTTTGTGAGCTTCTAAAATGAACAACTTGGTGTGAAGTCTCAAATTTTCCAGGCCATTCAAAGCAAAGTAACTTGGTAAACTCTATATGAGTTTTGATTAGAAAGAGATGTAGATGGCAAAAAAATTTTGGAAAATTTTGCCCTGGGACAGAAAAAGTTTGTATCTCGCTACTTGTCTTAATTTCCAGGTTGCTATGACAAATACCACACAATGAGTTGGGTTAAACAATAAAAATTTATGGTTTTATGATTTCAAAGGTTGGAAGGGTTGCTTCTACCCGTGGCCCTTAGTATTCTGGGTGGGCTGGCAGTCCTTGAGGTTCATCGGATTTCCCACTATGTAGTGATGTCCTCTGCTTTCTCTTCTGGGTTCCCGCAGACTCCAGGCTTCTAGCTCCTCTCTGTGGCTTTCTCTCTGCCTGTCAGAATTTTAGTCTACTTATAAAGGAATCCAGTAACCTGCATTAAAGCCCAACCTCATTCAGTTGGGCCACACCTTAACTAAAATAGCATCTTCGAGAGATCCTATTTACAATGGTTTTATAGGCCAGTTATTTTGTAGAATGTCCTCAATTTGGGTTTGTCTTGTGTTTCTTTATGTTTAGATGCATCCATAGAAATGTAGATCAAGATCAAGAACATTGCAAAACATGGAGTACATAATTCAAGCTGCCACGCTACTCTTTCTCAAAACTACCAGACTGCCACATGTCCTAGGCTCCAGCTTCATAGAACAACTTTCATTTGCCTAAAGATGCCACGTTCTTCATGACTTCATGTTTTCATCCATGCTCTTTCATGGACCTGAGTGGCCCTCGCGTGGCTCAGAATGTCTGAGCACCATTCACTAGTCCCCTCTTGTGGGCAGAGTTAGAAAGTTTCTTTCATGCTTTGTGCTGAACTCTTTTATAACCCCATGTTTTGTCATAACTATTTGTTTACCTCTTTGTTTCCTGCATTGGAATATGAGTACCTGGGGGACAGACACTAAGTCATATTCATCCTTGTTGCCCCCAACAATCATTATAGTAACTGCCACATTATAAACATTTATTGATATTCATTGACTAATTAAATGAATGAATGAACGCATAAGTGAAAGCAGCAGAGCTTGGGTTAGAGTGAAAATTCTATCAACTAATTTTGTATTTAGTACTTTGGGCACTGAAGTACCAAAGTACTTTAGAATCATGTGGCATTCCTGGGGTTTGTGAAAGAGTATCAATATTGGATTTTTATGTGTTTTTGCAATGATGATAATGGTTTGTTAAGGGTTATATTAGTAAATCAAAGGGGTGCTGATACAAAGTACCAGAAATCTGTTGGCTTTTATAAAGGGTATTTATTTGGGGTAAAAGCTTACAAATACAAGGCCCTAAAGAGGCCAACTCAAGGTACCATAAGAGGTGCTTTTTCACCAAAGTCAGTTGCCATGTGTTGAAGCAAGATGGCAGGCAATCTCTGCCTGGTCTCTCCTTCCTTCTTCCTCTTAAGGCTCCGTGGTCCCAGCTTCTTCCAATCTCAGCTGTAGGTCAGCATAGGGCTCCTCTCTCAGGGCTTCCTATATCAGTCTGGCATAGGGCTTGTTTCTTTCCAGGCATTCTCAGCTGCTCAGCTGCAAACTATCAGATGAATGGCTCAACTCTCTCTGGGGTCCCAGGACCAAACATGACAGAGCTTTCTCCTCTTCCATATGTCTGCTTGAGTGAGTGTCCATTTATATCAGCCCACCAAGGGGGTGGGGACTCAATCTGAGTCATGTACCTCTGACTTTGTCAAATCAAAGCCCTAATCTTAACAGGTAATTTAATCAAGACATGTCAGCTGAATCTAATGCATTCAAAGGGTATGACACCCAGAGGAATAGATAACTTTACAAATATAATCTCTCTTTTTGGAGATTCATAAATAATATCAAACTGCAACAACTATGCATGAACATTCATACATTTAAATGTGCTCCTTTTGTTAGTATTTGAATAAAAACATTACTTGGTAGGAAGTTAATGAAGATAATGATATAAATCAAAGAGAAAGTATTGGGGGAGGGAGATGTTTAGAATATAAAGTACTCTTAGAGGTTGAGAAACTAGAACCAAAATCAGACCGAAGGTATTTATCACCCTTATAACTATGATATTACTCCTATTTTCACCTATTTCTATTTATAATAACACTTAACATTTAATGACCCTTATAACACTGTGAGGGAAAACATGCAGACTATTGGCCTTTTACTAATTTGGGGGACAAAAAAAACTCATTACAAGTTTATGAGATTTTACTAAACATGATACCTCAAAAAATTGTGGAGGATTTGCAAATTAAAAATTAATTTGTAATTATATTAAACCATCATATTTTTAATGCTTAGAAAAATATTTTATACCTGTCAAAGGACTCTAAGAAAACAGAATTGCATATGTTTTAAGCTTTAGATCAATAAGTTTGGATAATTCTTGGTGTTTAAAATATATTTTTAATGGATAAATTTCCTACTTTTAACTATAGCCTAAAATACTTTATAAGCTCTTTTATATTAGGATCAAATCTTACTTATCTTTATACATCTCCTGCTACTCAAAAAATTGAGTTTTGTAAGTACTACACCCTTATTCCTGAGTGAATAAATAAAAATAAAATGTAGATTGTTTTGAGAACAGCACAACTTTATATAGTATTTTTTGTCCTATAGACATTCTTCACTGATGTAGTAAACATATTTTGATTCACAGGGTGGGTTATTTATATAAAATTAGATGAGAGTAAATTTCAAATAGCGTATGTGAAGAAGAACCTTTTAGATTTTTCTCTCTCCCAATTTAATCTAAACCAGGTTCTAGGTATTAGTGATCTTTTTTTTTTTTTTCTTTCACCAGAAAAATGATATGTAACCAACCTTTTGAAGTAAAAGCATTCAAGTCAAGCTTAGGTGCTCCTAAAACCACACTCTTGATGAAAACAAATAGAATCTTTGTACTCATGTAGACTTTTGCATTGAAGCTTTGAAATCTCTTTAATAAACATTCTCTCATTAATCCCCTTTCTAGGCCAAACTTGAGAATGTGCATATGGTAAACCAACAAATCTAAAAAATAAAGAGAAAATCCATTTCATAAGAATTCTATCTCTTTCTGAAGCATGAATTTTTACAATATTTACAAATTAAATACCATGTTTTTATTAAGTGGTGATGGGAAAACGAATAAGAGTTTGAAGACATGGGTCCCAATTTCAAGTGCTCCATTAATTTGTCTGTTTTTAGATAATAATAATGCCCAACCCGGCCACTTCATAGGGTTGATATGAAGAACAAACACTTGCAACAGTTCTCGGTAAATTCTAAATTGTGTTTAAAAATAAGCTGAAATCAGTTCGGAAAACCAGAGGAATATTTCTACACAAACAGTTAATCAGCGTTCAGGAACAATTGTGCGCATTTGTCATTAAGATGTGGTAATTGTTTGGCCTTCCTGCATCCACCCTTGACCCTTTCAGTCATCCTTTTACCACAGCAGAATGGTATGGGCACCGCAACCTCTAAGGCCTTACTGGTTTTCCTTCTCTCTTCCAATTAAGTCCAGCATATTCAGGAAGAAAGGACTCCAAGGACATATGTGGTCTGGCCTTACTGACTCTGTATTTTATCTGCTTCCCCTCACTCGCTCTGCTCCAGCCCCATGCCTTCTTCCAGGTCCTCAGAGGTTTTCCCAACGCAGTACATTGCCCTATGCTCTCCTCCATGCTTAAATAGCTCTGCCCTCCATTGTCACACAGATGCCCGCCCTTGTGCACGCACGTGCACACACACACACACACTCCTCCTTTACTTTATTCCTATTGTCTTGAGGGTCATATTACCTCATGAGATCATACTTCAGTAACTTCTGGGACCAGGTTTAACACTCTTTTGCCTTTATAAGACCTCAGAGCATCATCTATTTCCCCAACTACAGCACTTTCAAAAGCATAAGTCTACGTGTGATTTTATGTTTATTTGATTTATATCTGTTTCCTCCTCTTGTTTCTGAACAATGACTTTGTTTTTACTCAACAATATGGCTCCAATTACTAGTACTATTGTCTGACACTAAATAAATATTAGATTAACAAATGAAGTTGAGACAAAATTGGGTCCCTAAAGTGCGTAACACATGTAATCATGTTCCCTGATAAACGCCCACCTGAAGTGGGGGCAGGAGCTGCTAATGTTTACTTCTAAGAATGGCTCAATCTGTTACCCAAAAGGATAAAGAAATGGCCATTTTCCATATTGTTTCTGGTTATACAACTATGAATTAAGATGTGACAAGAGGTGATCAAGCTAATTTATTAATTTTCCCAAATGTAGACTTTTCTCATACCTGGACTATTTCTTCTCTTAGTAAGAGAGTTACAGAAAAATTCATAAAAAATATAGTTTTATTCCACAGATGGGGAAAGTAAGCAAGAGAGAATGTGTTAATCAAAATTATCTTATAAAACATTCCTTAAACATTAATCCAATGTAATGTCATTTTCAACCAACTATTGATATATGATAATGGAAAGACTATACCAAATCTCCAGAAATACAAATTAATTTAGTTATTTTGTGATCTTTGAAATTTATAATGGTTGTTTCAGAAACTTCAGAAATCCCTACCTATCTTTTTTTTCTAAGAAAATTTTAAAATCAATTTAGATTTTCAGTTCATATTCCAACTAATGTTGCTCCATAATTCATATTGAATATTGGAGAAAACCTGAAATTAAAAATCTACCTGGGTTAACCATCATATAAGTCCTTGTGGAGACTCAAGATTTTTCTTTCTTGTATCATAAAAGAGCAATAGAATGTTGGGAATGGCCTACATTCTGTGACTAATTAACCACTGCTTTTAGCAGATCACCTCATCTCCCTGAGCCACTGTTTCCTCATCTGTACTCCATCATTGTATGAGCCATTGGCTTGTAGTTATAAAAACCCATCAAAACTAAAATAAAACAAAACAAGATGATTATTCTAAATATACATTTCATTCTACTGCCTGTGTTAGGAAGTAAATTATCACTCAGCTTTCCCATTGATTTTACTTTAAAAATGAGAAAAGTCTATTGTGACAGATCATGTACTTCTTTCCATATCTGATTTATTTTATTTCCCCCAAGCTTCAACCCTTCATATTCCCTCAGATCTAATGCAATCCCCAGGAAACTAACTTATGTTAGTCTCTGATGAGATCAGATCAGCCCCTGCAGGACCATTCTAGTGAAGCAGAAGATAAGTACTTGATTTTCCCTAGTTAGCTGCCTATAGACATTTGAAAAGATTTTAGACAAGGATTCTAATTAACCTGCAGGGAAAAAAAGTCTGCCTTATTTGTATATTATCTTTTACTGTGGAAAAAAAGCACTTGCTGCTATCGATTTAGTGGTATTTAATGATATTAATACCAATTAATGATACTAATACCAATATCATTTTTAATTAAATTAATTTTTTTCCTTTAAGGAAAAATACTCTATAAATTTTAATAAATACTTATAAGTCTCTCCAATATGGATAAGACTGAGTTCCTCTTCATTTCCTGAAACATTAATTTAAACTAATACTCCAAACTTTGCCCCTAAAAAGGAGAGGAACTAAACTGTTGGAAAGACGTATGTCATGTTTATATGCTCTCTTTCCCAAAGAACCGGATGAGTTGTGTGGGATGCCAAACCCAATTCATTACCAGCAGTGCGTTGTCTATGTCAGTCATTGCTCACAATACATTAAGACACTTCAGTACATTTGGGCATGTTTCATACTCTGAATTAAACCTTAGTATTTCTTTTCTAATGAAGATAAAAGAAAATCATTTCTTGAATAGCAAGTTTATTTGCATGTTACTTTGGATGAAGGAGAATTCATTAATTAACATTTTTGAGATTTTAAAACTCACAAACCCAAAGCATTAATATATCTTATAGGAAAACAAGAAAGGAATATATTTTTAGTTTCAGTATTAAGCTCATATTCAAAATACAACTTTCTTAATAGTGCTGGGGTTAAAAACAGTTATAAGTAGTGGATAGGATGAGGCTTCATATACTGTTTAATGTAGCAATGGTATGGCAAAGGACATTACCGCCTGATCTCTTTGTTACATACTTAACTTCTGCCAGTTAGGCGAGAGATGGCATTAAGCTTTTGTTGCCCATTGATGTTGATGATGGTGGTGATGAGGAAGGTTGTGCTTCTATAGAGAAGCCACTAAATTGACTGAGCATTGAGGCCTTTGAAAGGGAATCCTGGGCTGCTTTGGGACAGCTTTTCAAAATGCAAGTAGAGTGTCCTTTGCTCGTTCTTGTTCAAGCTACATGGGATTTCAGATTCCAGCCTGGGAAAAACGTCTTATTACATGTTGTTTACAGTTCTGTTGCATTATTCAGTTTCTTTTATTAAACCAGATACAAGTTGTGACATGCTGTTAATTCAATCACTAATAAGTAGCTCAAATTGCAAATCTATGTCAGCAGGTTGGTGTTGATTAAGCTGTAGCCACCACTAGCATATTGTTTTAAATGCTTGGTAAGTTTTATTTTCTGCAGTGATAGACTGCTTGGTTTATATTTTCCCCTTCTCTCTCTAAGCCAAAAGAATTGCACAAATGTCCATCTGTGGGTCCTCTACAGGCCTCTTCTTTCCCTTTGCTGCAAGGCGGGCTGGTAACCACTAGAGGGGAGGAGACAGCCGGCTTTATTGAAGGTTGCAGCACAGAGACTGATGGTGGAGAAGCTGTCAGAGGACTGGGTGCCAATAAAAAGGTTTAAATGTATTATAAAGGTTAGCAAAAAGAGAAAAAACTAGGCTTCTTAAGGTATGCAAGAAATATGCTTCTAATAAATTAGAGCTGACCAGGAAGGCAGTTAGAATGTTGGAGGCTGCTTGCCTGTTAACCCATGGTCCTAAGCATTAGCAAGATGATCTATGAAATCAGCGTTAAACCTTAGGAAAACAAATGGTTCTCTCCTTAGGACTGTAGCTAATGCACGTGCATGTTAGGAGGAGCAGCAGGCAAATAACCAGGAAGGGAACCAAAGAAGTGAAGTGAAAACTCAGCATACAACTCATTTTCAAAAATATTCCAACACCTGCCCCCTGTTTCCATCACTTTAAATCCCTACATACTAAGGCTAAGAGGGGGAATAGAGAAGAAGACATCCAGGAAGTAAAATATTGATATAATAAACAAAGAGAGAGAGAGAGCTAGAGTGAGAAACTTTGTTCAACCCTTCTGAACATTCCAAACTGCCAATATTCTAACACATGGAACTTAAATACAGTCAGCAGAGATTAACGAGGGACCACGTAGACCATCTGAGCACTACTTCTTGATTTTTCTTTATCCAACTTGACCTTTTTATTCTTTTATTTTTTAAAAAAGAAAATATACTTAATATTAGTATTGTTAAAGTGCTATAATGTAGAACTGGAGGTTGTTCCGTGTACTCTCCTGAGTGTAATTGCACTAAGATCATTCGCTTTCCATTTGGAAAGCCAGTGGCAATTACTGGAATACAATGTATCATGCATTTGCTCACTGGATATAAAACGTATATACTAATTCGCAATAAAATGTAACAGCTGTCAGTGCATTTTCTGCTCTGTTACTTCAATAAATTGGAACTCTGACTAGAAAATGGGAATATTGCATTTTTACACACTCTGTAATGTGTTTGCTTTTTGCAAATACAATTTATTTTTTTCATGACAAAAATTGTGGTTTGTTATTACTGCTAGTGGATAAATATTCCTATATCAGAATGAATTACATATGGTATCTGTAAAGAAGTAGTAATATTTTCTGCTTTTTATTGTAGCCTGTCTCCAGTAAACAAAATACACTTAACCTACTTCTGTCACATACTGAGTGTATTTTTTTTTTCATTGTAACGGCTGTGTGTTGGGGGTAGGGAAAGGAAGTAGGAGTTTATTTTTTATCCTACCTTCCCATGTGTCTATGTTGATGATTAACATTTATTTCCAGATACTATCATTTCCTTCAGAGCTTTTTGTTTTTTAAGTTTCGAATCTTTTTTCCATGCATTTGGCTAATCAGGTTTCTTTAGAATATGAAGTACTAGCTCTGAGTTTTATTTAAAATAAAATGCCTGCACATTTCTGTAATTTTGTTACTTGAGGTCAGACTTTTCACAGATAATTAGCCTTTTACACACTGTGAAATCAACCTGCATTGGTTATTTGGCTAGACTCTTTGCTTCTGTTCTTTATTTCCCAGAAGGTTAACGTGCTGAAAATCTAGCTTCAAGCTCATGGTACTGTCTCTTTGTGTTGCTAATTATCCCGTTGCATAATTATTAATATAAGGAGCAGGAAGAGGAAACAAGCACACCAAATAGTCGTGAATGCTGGTGTTCTGGCAGGAAGCAAGTCCTGCATTAATAAAATGTGCCTGTGACAATATCACAGGAGCTAGGAGCGTTCCTTGTTAAGGATCATTTATTAACTGAGATCATCTTTTAGTTCGCCTTGGGGTAATGACTAATGTCAATGGCAAATTTCACAGTTGTCTAGAGAAATGAATTAAATTTGTAATAAAAAGCCCTTCGGCTTGTTGTACATGTTCATTTATTGGAGTAGTTGAACTAGGAGAACTGTAAGGCAACCAAGAACATCGCCTTAATTTTCCTTACATATAATAGTGACCTTTAGCTCCATATTGAAAAAGTTACCTATTATGGACTGGTAAATTAAATGAAAAGTTCCTCTAATGCAAAATAAACTAGATGGCTGAGCTAAGTTAAATGGCCTTTAGCCCGTAAGATTGTTCATAGGAAAATATTCTTTCTTTTTTAATATGACTCTTCCATTTAAGCCATCATAAAATAAGTCACTTGACATATAAGAAGAGGATAAAACAATTCAAAGTAAGATTTTTAAAAGAGTTGCACCTATTTATATATTGTAAGTGCTTTGGGTGATTTCATTTTGTGCTACGATGCAGTTTTTAAAAGTGCCGTTTTAACACTCTCTTAATTCTAAATATACAGTGTGTTTTTTTATTTACTTGGCATGGCATGTTGTTACTGTAATTATTTATAGAAGTTTTTGTATTGCTTTATGTAGTTAAGGAAAAGCATATTTCCCAGGAGGAAGAACAATTACACCACTGTCTCTTTTTCTGTTTTAGAAAGGCTAATTCCAGATTCCTTTTCTGAGAGTGAACTGGACTTGGAAAACGATAATTACTTTGAAAATTAGCACTATGACCAAGCATGGCATTCTCATTTTATAGCTGAAACTACATAGAACAACCAGTCTCCTTGTGTAATCTGTTATCTATAGCATAGTGCACTTGAAACAAATTATCCTAATCAAGGCGCCAGCCCGGCTAACCATGGCAAGTGAGAAATGGACATTGTTTTCAGCGAGTAAAGACAATTGCAATATTTATGAAAATTGAAATGTAGTATTTCTTTCAGAGAGGCAAACTTTCAACACCTGTTTTAAAACTTTACAATGATATCTCAATATTTTCCCTTTTAAATCATATCAGTAAAGTCAATTCTCCAGCATTCAGAAGCACTGCTCCCATTTACAGTGGGACAGACTAAAACCAGAAGAGCACTCGTGCATTATATATTACTGACACATACACAGGAGTTGCTAAAGATGAATAAAAATACCTAGAGAACCCATGGGAAATAAATACAGTAATAAAAAGAAGTAATCAGAAATATGATTGATTACCATTGCCCTCATTTTTAAACATGTATGAAAATGTTTGCTTAGAGAATATTCCTCCCCAAATTCCAGGTTTCAGGGACTAAGACAAATGTTTAATTTTTCTCCATTTGAATTATTTTTCCAACCGCTTCTCTCTGTGTCGGCTTTCAGGCTAATGTTCGATCCATGTTATATAAGCCGTTGCCTCCTGCAGAAATGGGTGGAGTTGTCCAAAAATTGTTTTGTCTCTTCAGCTTGTTGGGTATGCACTGAGGTGTACTATGTGCTTATTCATGATTTAAGAGAGCCTCAGAAATTTGGGCTTTTTCCCTCTTAATGCAGATGCTCACAGCATTTCTAATAAGGCCAGGAAAAGAGTTCACAGTCCCCTTGTACCCACTCTCTCACCTCAGCCCTTTTCAGCATGTAGCCTTATTCTCTGTGGGATTACTTGGATGAAAACCAATTAGGGAGCAGCTCACAATATAAATGCATACAGATTACTCCAGATTGAACACTGTCCATGCCAACTAATCATAGAGTATATAATGCCCTGAATGGTATAAATATTAAAGAGTTGTGAGGAAACGGACTTACAATATTGAGAAAAGACTCTTAATGCCAAATCAGAAATAATAAAATATATAACTAAAAATATGGACTTCTTTCTACCCCACCTCCCTTCCCCTTTCCTGCGTTTGATTCTTTGTGGAGATATGCCCACAGGCCTCCTGGAGTGTGTTCTCCTTTGCTAATCCTACCACAATGGCCCACATGAGTTTCTGATGCGTCCCCCATGCCCTTCATTCTATGACTGTCAATTTCTGTCTAATAAGCCGGTCTCTCCCCTGCCTCTTCCAGAGGGCCTCATTCTCAAGCTGGGAGGGGACAGCTTCCTCAAAGGCCAGCCCAGCTCTAAGAATTACTGAATGGGTAAATCAGTGTTTAGCAACCATGCTTGTCAGGAGGCTTATTGGATATAAGCGCAGTAAAAAAACAAGGAGGGAAGGAAGATTTATACAAATCCTCAAGTCAAGACTTTGGGAACATGGTTTAGAAGGCTAGCTTAGAGCCAGAGAGAGAGCAATCACCACCAAAATAAATGATTAATGCTATGTCTTTGATTGAAGAGCCATGTGGCTCAGCTGTCAAGCTTTTTAAGGTAGCTAGATGGAAGAAAGGGGAGGAGCTTTTCCTTTTCTCTCCACATTTCTCTCAATATAATCTCTCTAGATTCTTTTTCTCTCCCTCTTCCTCCCCCCACAATGCTCTCATTCTCTTTCTCTGATTCTCTCTCTCCTCTTCTATTGTAGAGAATATATTAGAATAGATTGACAGTTTGTAAGCTAAAAATCTTTAGGTTAGAAAGCTAGACAAATACTTTTTTTTGGTCACATATTCATTCAAACCTTTTTATCCCCCTCGTGACTGTCTATCTAAAAATTTTACTCATGTGAGTTCTTCATATGCTTCAGTAAGACTGAAGACACCTTCCCTGGACTTCACATGGGCTATGATCCATGCATATAATGTTCCCTTCTAGTAGACCCAAATTTCACTGTAATAGGTGAATGTTACTGTGCCTAATTATCATAGCTATTTACTTTCTTCCCGTGGGCCATTTGTGAGAAGTTCAGTGATTCACAAAGGGGAGTGTAGAGGGGCTATTAGAAAGTTATTAAAAATGTCTCTTACCTGTTGAAAGAGGATTGGCCTGGCATATCATAACCTTCCTTCTTTTTTCTTCTCTCTCTGACTTTTTTTTTCACTGTGGTCCCATTTAACATGTCATCACTATTCAAACCTTTCATGGGACCAATACCTGTGAATCTTTTTTTTCAATTGCAGTTGGGATAATGAAAGTGAGAAGCAACTATCTTGTACTTTTTTCTCTAATCACTGCAGTATTATTAAAATGACATTCATTAGTGTCTTAACAACAAAGTGGAAAGATGAAAAGAGCGATTCTTATGAAGTCACATGTCATGAGAACACACATTTATGCCAAATGAAAATATTTAAAGGCAATTCTGTATATGTAGACATGAAATAGATGTTTCTATTCATGCTCTGTTCCTCTACAGCACACATCAAATCCCCAACCGTCGCCCCTTTGACTACTGCCCAGAAGACAATTTGTGAAGTAATTGGATTCTAGAATGAGACTATCTGGATTCCTATCTCTAATTTCCAATCTAGCACTAACTCTGTATCACCTTGAATTTCACTTTAATTACACTAGTATGTCTTCAAAACCAGTGCATTGGGGCATGGTCCCTGCAAGTTTACTCATTTCCATATACCTAGTAACTACAAAATAACTGGCACATATTTGTTCTCAAGGTAGTTGTGAAATTCATGTGTGAACAAATCAGCTGTGAAGTCTTGGTAAAATTATATATTATTGTTAAGGGTCCTCTTTAAAAAAAAAAAAAAAGTATAAGTAGTACCTAAAATATAAAATAATTTTAAGGCTTCAGTAAACGTGTTGGGAGGAGACCGAGGCATAAGATAAATACTTGATAAATGCCAACTGTTGTTGTTGCTGTTGTTGGCAAAGATAGAAATAAGGAAGGATGCCGATTACTGTTATTTAACCTTTTGAGGCAGCTATAGTTGATGTGATAATACAAGAAAATGAGTGAGTGCTGTATAGC
>JAQZBX010019397.1:0-33826 GCA_029593785.1 Cabassous unicinctus
GAAGAACTCCAGAAGCCTGAACCCTGGGCAAATGTCGGCAGCTGTCTTGCTCCAACACGTAACAATGGACTTTGATGAGGGAAGAAACTTGTGCTTTATGGCCTGGTAACTGTGGACTTCTACCCCAAATAAATACCCTTTATAAAGACCAACCCATTTTTGGTATTTCACATTAGCACCCCTTTGGCTGACTAATACAAATAGTGACATACATTTGTTCTAGTTCATGGAAGAACATTTTTATATTTGTACTATTAACCCCATTCATTGTCCACAACAAGGTTCACTATGTTATACAGTCCCGTGTGTCATTCTCTAGCTTTCCTTCTAGTGACATATATGACCCAAACTTCCCCTTTCAATCACAATTACACACACAATTCAGCGCTGTTAATTACACTCATGATAATGTGCTCCCATCACCTCTGACCATTTCAGGAAGAGGTATGATTAACAATTACAATCTGGGATTTTCAGTGGTCATCCCTGCTGCTCGTGCCTCAGTTTACCTCCTGGACCTCTCCAACACCATGCCTATCAACATCTGTGGTGATTTCAATGTCCACATTGATGAGACATCCAACACCCTGGACCCTTAGTTCCTTGAACGCCACTTCTCCAAATATCTCACCCTCTACTCTGCTCAGACAATCACCCCAAGAGTTGTGCCCTAGACGTTGTTACGGATAACAGCAGCCCCTCCCCAATTTCTTCTCTTTCAGTTCACCTCTTCTAGTATGTTCTGACCCCAACAATCCTCCACCTCACTGGACCCCCTATCCATTGATCCTACTCTCTTCCCTCGCCTCCCCCTTCCATGGCTGCACTTTCCTTCTTACCCAGATTAAATTCCCCAATCAATTAGAATCACTCCCTTGCAGATACCCTCCACTCCCTTGTCCCTCTCTCTCACTATTACACCTGCCTGGTAAGCCCAACTCTCCACCTCCTCTGAGCCAGCCCCAAGTACCTGAATGTGGCTGGAGAGAACTCCATCACATGTGTGGCAACCATCACATTTCAAATTCATGACCTTGAACTTGGAGTGGCCTTTCATGCTGCCCAGCATTCTGACATTCCTCTACTCCATTCACTCTCCCACACTTATGGACGACTACTCAAATCTTCATGCCTCTCTTTAACCCTCTGGCTGATTGCCTTGCTTCCCATTTCACTGAGAAAACCAAAGCCATCTGAAGAGACTCTAAAAGCTCCCATCCCTCCAACCAACCACCTTCCTGAATAATGCCCTTGGCTCTGCCCTCCCTCTGATACTAGGGATGAATTGTTCATGCTCAGGGCTAAGGCCAGCCTGCCACTGGGCACTAGTTCCCATCTCATCGTCTTGTTTTCTCTTTCCCCTGGATCATTCCCATCAGTATACAAATATACTGTTATTTCTCTTGTCTTAAAAAAAAACATATTTTTCTTGATTCCACTACACCATCCCCAGCTATCAACCCATTTCTTTGTTGTTGTTCTTTATAGCAAAATTCCTAATATCTCTGCTTGGCCATCAAACAGGCAACTCAAAACTTGGTATACCCCAAATCAAACACCTGATCGTACCCCCAAAACCTACTCCTCCTGTGGTCTTCCCATCTTTCCAGTTGCTCAAGCTAAAATCCTGGGGGTCACGCGTGAATACTTTCACAGGCCACATCAAACCCATCAGCATTTCCTTCCACCTGGACTTTTAAAACGTAACCAGTATCCAATCACGTCTCACCATCCTAGTCCAAGGCACCGTTGTCTCTCACCTGCATTACTGCAACAGCCTCTTAGCTGGTTTTCCTGCTTCAGCCCTGGCCCCTGCAATCTATTCTCTTTATAGCAGTTAGAGTGATGCTGCTAAAGCAATTATCAGCTCCTGACAACTCTTTTCAGAACTCTTCAGTGGCTTCCAATCCCCTCAGAGTCAACTCCAACTACCTGTGAGTAGGGTGATCCCTCCCCATTTCCTATCTCCCCCACCCCAGCACTTCACATCACCTAACATATATTGTTCACTTGTTTATTTTGTTCATTGCCTACTCCCAATACAAAGTTAAGTCCCACCAAGACATGAGCTTTTGTTTTATTCACTGCAGTAGCTCGGGCGCCTCGAACAGTTCCTGGCACTCGACTAGACCTCACTAATCATTCACTGGCCCTGATTCAAGGGATCGTCCCATGCTTGCCCGGTACCCAGCAGCTGGCGGCCTCGACGCTCGCTCCTCACGTGACAGCAGCAGCCCCGCCCCGCCTGCTGAGAAGGGAAGATGGCGGCGCCCGGAGTGGCCTCAGGGTAAGGGCTACCAACGAGAGGGAGCCTGCTTACTAGAGCGTCCACGCCGGCGATTTTTCTGCGGTTGCGTCCTGGGAAGGCGCGAATTCCGGGGCTACGTGCTGGGCCTTCTCCCCACCATTTTTTAAGCAAAATGAAATGAGCTAAGCCTCCGAGTGCTTGGTTTAGGTATGCAGCTACCTGCCGCCTGCCCGCCCCTCATGCTCCCCAAGATCCGAGGTGTTGAGGACGGGGTTGTGGGACTCAGTATATGGGTTTTGCTCCGCTGGCGTCCGCTCTGCTGTCATGATTTAAAGTGACTCCCGGGTGTCCGTCCAGCCTCCAGTCCCAGGAGCACCCGCATACACACTTCCCACGGACAACACGGTCCAACACGCCCAGCTCCCGGGTGCCCCGCTCCGAGCTCAGGGTTAAGTGCCAATTCCCGGGCATGCTCCCCCGCCCCCCAGGATTAAGTCGGGTGACTCCAGGTACCCCTCCCCCAGGCCCCAGGGGCAGATGAGCCCTTGGCCACCGCCCCTCCAATTTCCTGCAGACCCAGCAAACAAAAGGCTCGGGAAGGGAGGAGAGGCAGAGCAGGGCGCCCTTCCTGCTGGAACAGCTGATGGAGCAAAATGGCCCAGGAGGAAGAGGAGGGATGAAATTCCAGGCTTTCTGGAGGACACCAGAGTGAGGCCAAATTCCTGGATCCTGCGGAGGGAGTCCAGGGAATTGGATGTGGGGGGCCGGGGCAGGATACCTGGGTTTGCTAGGCTCCACCAGATCCCAGCTGCCCTGGCAAGAGTGATGTCAACCTCAGGGAATGGAGGGGGTGGTGGGGGGCACTGAGGTTCAGGTGAGGTGCACGTGCCTTCCCCTGCCCCCCCCCCACCCGCTGGACTGGTGGGGGCTGGGAGAGGCCTGAAGCCCTGCGTCATCTCCTCTGGGGCCCAGGCTGCTGCCCCTGGCCCAACCTGCTACCCTGTTCTGGCCCCACCCAAGGCTGGCTTCCTGCTTTTCCCCAGACACAGATCTTCCCCTGCCAAATCCTCTAACCAGCCCAGAGCTCCTCGTTCCTTCAGGACCCTGGTAGCCTAGCCCCCAACCACGAATAGTGCTTCTAGTCCTTCCTAAAGCCAGTCTCCTGCTTACCCCTTCCCCCATTCCTGTCAAGAACACAATGGCAAGGAAAGGGCCATTGGGTGGGGGGGATCCTGGCATGGGGGGGCTTGGCCTCATATCCTGTCAAGCTGCCAGGGGAAGAGAGGAAACAAAAGACTTCCCCCTGCTGGGACAATGAGCCTCCCACCACCAGTCCCCCACCCTCCGACTCCCCTCACCCCACCCCTCTTCCTTAGCTCTGGCCCCCAGCCCCTTTGCCTCCCTCCTCTCCCATGCCCTCCTGTATCCCTGGCCTCTACCGTGAGCCCTGCCCTTCCTCTACCCCCGTTCCTATCAGCTGACTCCCAGGCCCATCGGTTCCTCTCAGTTCCCTGCCATTCCGTCAGCGCTCAGGGTCCCTTCCTCTGCGCCCAGCGCTGTGGTTGCGGCTGGACGCTGGGTGGGAAGGACTCCATTGAAAGTTCCTTTCTTGACAAATGAAAAGGAGAGGCTCAGCAAGAGAAGGACTAGAAGGCAGAGGGAAGGACTAGAAGGCAGAGGGAGGGCCTAGAAGGGCCTCGGCCCTGTGGATTGGGGGAGGAAGGAGAAGGACGTGAGGGGTCGGCTGTCCAGGTCTTTGGAGGGGTGGCTGGAGGCCAAGGCCGTCCAGGAGGCTGAGTGCAGCGGCAGGATACAGCAGTGGAGGCAGCAGACAGGCTAACGACTAGCTGAGTGCTTTTAAGAAGTCACTTAACCTTCTGTGCCTGTCTCTTTAAACCCATCTTTAAAATGGGTTTCATCAGACCTGTCCTACCTCCCTAACAAGGTTCTCATGATGATTTAAATATGAAGTTTGTTTAAAAAAAAAAAAAAGAAGAAGAAATGAGGTTGCAAAGCTTGCCTCAGTCTTTCCCCAATCTGTAGCATCCTCTACACCACCCTTCCATCACCATCACATGGTGATAATTCCCAAACCCTTATTTCTAGCCTTAGAAGAGTCACTTTCGACTTCCTGACCCAGGCTTCGTGCACATGGAGGATCTCACGCTCAACCTGTTCACCATCATCCTCTCCCATGTGCCCTGTTTCACTAGCTCCTACCTGGCTGCCCAAATCTGAAACTTGAGCCATCCTTGGTCTCTCTGTCCCCCACCCACATAGCCAGGCTCCAGTGCCGCAGCCCAGAGCCTACTGCCACTCCTTACCCTCTCTTGAATCCTCTCCCCTCTCCCACACATACACCCCCTCCTGGCAAGCCCTAATTGCCATTTGGATAATTGCAACTGTTTCTCTACCTTCAGTCTTGAACCCTTTCAGTCCATTCTCCAAAGTCCTGCCAGTGGGATCTCTCCATACAAATCTGATGATGACACTTCTTTGCCTAAAACACTTTGGTGGGTCCCCACGGCATCCGGTATAAGCCCACTGCCCTGCAAGGGTCCTGCGATGCCCGAGGCTGGCTGTCACTGACCTAACACTCTCCACTCTGGCGTCATGAACTCCGGCAGCGCATGGAATGGGCCATCCCACCATCGCCATGTTTTTCTATTTGCTGCCCCTTCTGCCTCTAAAGCCCTGTCTGTCAGTCAGTCTTCTCTAGGACTCATTCAGACAGCGGCACCTTCCCCAGAAAGCTCTGTCTGGTCCACTTAGGCACAGCACTTAGACTTCTGGGTTCTGCTGAGGTTCAAGACCGTTTCTAGGGGGCAGATGTGGCTCAAATGGTTGGGTGTCCATTTCCCATATGGAGGGACCTGGGTTCCATCCCTGGGACCTCCCGGTAAAAAAAAAAAAAGGCCATTTCTACCCCTAGGCTAAATTCTGAAAAGCAAAGATGACTTTGTGTCCTCAGCCCTAGCCCGTAGTAAGTGCTCAATAAATAATTGCTGACTAAAGTAAAGAATGACTAGTCAATAAAGGAATAAAGTGTTCAAGATAGAAAATCAATTTATATACTTCACCAGTTAAAATAATAATTTTGATATTTACCTTTAATCAAAGCATACATAAGGTAAAAGGTGAAAATGGAACATTTCCAATAAAGAGGTATAAAAAGAGAAAAAAAAAAGGAATAAAGTGTCAACTATTTATTGAGCACTTACTATGGGCCAGGCCTGCACTGGGCTTATAGCAATGAACAAAACATATGTTGTGCCTGCTTTCCTGAAGCTTAGAGCCACTTACAAGTGAATATGCAATCACTAATGAAGTGCAAAAGCCTTCTACACATGTGTCTATTACAACTTTGTAGATGAGAGTTCAGGAAGGTTTGTGGTGATCAGACCAGGGGTGGATTCAAATTTTGTGGGGCCTGAAAGTTGACACAATTTGGGGACCACTCTAAAGAAATGGATACAAAATTATGAGTATAAGATTAGGTATACAAGTTAATGTTTATTTCGATTAAGAAAAGAAATCACAACCAGTTGCAAATGTTTAGAAGATGACAAAATCCAGGAAAATAACCTAACGTTGGTAGTAAAAGATTCTGTCCGACACACCTCTAAAAGGCTTATTTCCTACGTTTTTCTTAGATATATATACTCTTTGATCACCTCTTCATATGCTAACGATTCTATAATATTATTTTCTGTTCTCTATTTCGGTCTTTCCTCTAGTATGTCTGATTGAATTATTGTCTTTTATTATTGAGAGTTGGTAAAAATTTCTTTGATATTGGTAATGCCAAAACCTCTGTCCCTTTCTCATAAAAGCTGTAAGACTTCAGGCCCTTTCAAGTGTCTTAGTGCTGTAAACCCAAACTGGTCACATGCTAAAAGCTGTTTAAATTGATGGCTCTCACTCACCAGGCTCCTGGAAGGAGGCAGGCAAGAAGGGGAGCAGAAGCTTAAACTTCATGAGCTTCAAGGTTAACCTAATTCTGGACAAGGAGAGGGGAGGCTGGGGTGTGGGAAGAGCAGTGACCATTTCTATAACGTACGGTGAAAAGAGATGATTGGTAGTGTGTTGCTGGAAACATAAAGGAAAAGTCCTAACTACAAGACTGCACAAAACCACTGCAAGGAAATGAATAGCAAGAATAACCCCCCACTTTAAAAACATAAACCACTGGCTGTTTGGGGACGCACCAAGTCCTGCACAGATGGTGTGATGTGATGGTACCATAGTGCTCATGGGCAGGGAAGAGGGGTGACAGCCCAGGATGTGGGGTGGGGTGACAGTGACGTGCTCTCATGATGAAGAAAAGGAGGGTCCCGAGATTTGCAGAGGGGTACAGGGATGCTCACCTGTGTAATTCATACCCACAGAATCCACTTGCCTGGGAAATTGGTCCTGTGTGGTCTGAGGGTGAAGATAATGATGTCATACCCAGAAGACAGACCAAGGGTGATTCCTGAGCATTGGAGTGAAAATCTCAGGTGTCCTCTCCATGGAAAGGGTGAATCATAGGGTTTCCATCTGATTACAAGATCTTTGAGGCCAAGAGCCATGTTCTACAAATCTTGAAAACTAGCCCAGTGCT
The DNA here is from genome assembly GCA_029593785.1 of Cabassous unicinctus. Lineage (NCBI taxonomy): Eukaryota > Metazoa > Chordata > Mammalia > Cingulata > Chlamyphoridae > Cabassous > Cabassous unicinctus. The sequence continues at coordinate 6,852 of JAQZBX010019397.1, forward strand.
CATGGAGCACATAGTAGATGTTCAATAAAAGTTCCAATATTCTTGCATTGGTTCCCGCTAGGTAGTAGGATCTGGATTAGCTGCTGGTGGGTGGGCTGATGACCCCAGGTGATGGGACAGATGGGATGTTTTCTAACCCGGGCGCCAGTCATTCAAGTCCAGGTTCAAATGAGTAGTTTCTCTCTCCCCCACTGCTGATACCGCCTCACCCCTCAGACTCATCAATCTCACTCCCCCCTGCCTCAAGTCTCCCCACGGTCCAGGCCTCGTGTCCCTCCTCTCCCTGCCCCCTTCCCCCATAAGGATGAACTGCATCCTCCACCAAATGAGACCTTCCAAGAGTTCAAGGGCCAGGAGAGTAGGGGGGAGCAGTGGGGGGCAGATCCTGGGAGGAGCCAGAAGACAGTTTAAGAGGCTAGAGAATCTGAGTAGTGAAAGGGGCTGGGGGTGAGGGGTGGATGGTCTGGAGGGAGAGGCTGAACCAGAGAAGGGGAGACCTGGCTCGAGGTGGTGCTCAGGGAGGGAGGGAGGAGGGGATTCCCAGCGGCGGCCTGGTCTGCCTGGCTCCAGCACAGCCGGCTGTTTCCTGGCCCCGGTGACCCCCCACCCCGGAGCAGGACCCAGGCAGGGCAACGAGGAAGGGCAAGGGTATGGGGGGCACCTCTTGTGGCAGAAAGATAAGTGCGCTGGGACAAGAGGTCACTGCAGGTCTGGCTGTCTTCTCTGGGGGCTTAGAGGCACTTGGCAGCCCCTCAAGCTTCTCCAGACTCCTCCTTCCCTCTCCTCCGGCTCCTCCAGACCTGGGTTCCCCATAATAACTTCGGAGTCTGAGCCCTTTCCTTCCAGCTCTCCCACAGGCTGACTCCAGCAACGCCCCCATTGACCCCAGGCCCCACACTCCAGGTACCCAGCTTAGAAGGGCGATGGGGTGGGAGGAGCACTGCTTCCCTGGGCCTTTCCGCCCCCCCCCCCAACTGATGGGATTGGGGGAGGTTGGCAATGAGAGGAAGGGCCCCTCCCAGCCATCCCCAGGGCCCCCAGAAGCCAGACAGGAAACAGCCTCAGGAAAGACAGCAGCAGTCACGGCCACAGCCACGCCCCCCAGGGGTCAGGGCTGCAGGCGGCGGGAGTCTCCCTCCACGCGTAAGTGAGAGTGAGGGAGGTGATTTGGAGGGCGAGCCGTACCCCTCACTCGCTGTTATTTACTCTCGGTTCCTCGACTTTTTATCCTCCTCCGCCACTCAACCCAATTGCCTCACTTCCTCCCCTCTTTCCTCAGCGCTGACTTGCGCGCACAGTAGGTCCCCAAGGCGTCCTGTTTGTTGAGTGGCTGTGTGAACGTCGCGCCAGGGTTATCTAAGCTGGGCTCACCGCCTCGGGGCCCGATGGGCCACCCTCCATCCTCAAAAACTTCTAGCCCTTTCCACTCCCCTTTCCTCCCAACCACAGCCCCCTGCGCCAACTACGGGGTAGTGGGCGAATCCCCGCGTGGAATATGGAGTCCGCAGCAGGTCCGAGCGGGCTGTGTGTGTGTGTGTGTGTGTGCGGCGCGGCCCGTGCGGGCCTCCGCGTGGCTGGCTGGGTTCCCGGCTCCCTGCCTCGCCCGTGTTCGGCCCTGCCCCGGGGGTCCCTGGACCCTGGTCCCGCCACGCGCTGTCCTGCCGGGCGCAAGGCCACCGCGCGCGTCCGGGCGGCCCCCGGGGCTCCTCGCCCGCCGCCCCGCCCCCTTCCCCTTCCCCAAACTTTCTCCCAACTTCCCGGCCTGCTCCGCTCGGGGCCGCGCTCCGCTGCCTCATGAATTATTCAGCAGCGCGCGCTCCAATCGGCGCGCCCGGGCCCCGCGCCCAGCTCCCCTTCCGCGCCCCGCGCGCCCCGCCCGCCCGGCCCAGTCCCAGCCCGGCCCACCGGCCCGGCCCGCCCGGCCCCGCGCCGCAGTCTCCCTCCCTCCGCGCCGGCCCCGCTCGGCTCCCACCCTCCCCGCCGGCGCGAGCAGGCGAGTCCAGGCAGTGGGGGGAGAGCGCGCGGCCGGGGCGGGCCCCCGAGGCCCGGAGGGACCCCCGACTCCAGCCACGTCTCGCTGTGCGCGGGCCGGCGGCCGAGACGCGGGGCCACACCTGGGCGCCGGTGCCCCTCATGGCCGCGCGCTGAGGGTCCGACGGAGCGTCCCGCGCGGGGAGTCGGCGTCGGACCTGCTCAGGGGGGGCTCAGACCTGGGGGGCCTGGCGCCCCCCAAACTCGGATCGGATCCAGCCGGAGCGAGACGGCGCCATGGAGCTGCGGGCGCTGCTCTGCTGGGCTTCGCTCGCCGCCGCTTTGGAAGGTGAGTTTGCTCGGGGGCACCCCGAGACTCCTGGGCCCCCCAGAGTCGGCCTCAGAGTGGAGGGGCTGACCTCTCTCCACCCCTACCACCGCACCCCAATCCCAAACACTTCTGGCCAATAGTGCTGGGTCGGGAGGGGGGCGGGGAGGAGGCGGCCCAGCGGGGGAGTGGAGTTTTCTTTTGTTTGGGAAAGAGAGGGAGTCGGGCTCGGTCCCGGGACATTCCCCGACCCCAACTCCCCAAACTCTTGCTCCGGGCTCCTCACGTCCTTGGCAGCCTCGCCTTTCCTCCCCACCCCAGTCTTCAAAACTCTCTCCCAAGTTTCTGTCCCACTTGCTACCTCCCGCCAAACATAAGGATACATTCCTGGGGGAATAACTTGCAGATGAATGCTGACCTTCAGGCTAGGCCGGGAGACGCCCTGTGCCCGGTCCCTTGGCCTTCACCCTGTAATCCCCCCAGTCCCAGATGCCCACCCTCCCTCTCAGCACTCACGGTCCAGCCCCCATCGTGCCCTCCAAGCCTGGGCCCTGGCTGCAGAGCTTGCTTCTCCCTGGGTTTCCCCAGGCTGTGCCCCATCCCTTTAAATGCCATCGAGACCCCAGACTGGAGAAGCTGGCTTTTCTCCAACCCTACAAGCAGCCCCCCGTGTCTCCCCTCTCAGCCTAACTCTACCTCCTAGGCTCTCTGAATGTATACTTTTTCTACGCCCCCCCCCCCATGTTTCTGCCTGTGTCTCACTCCCCTCCTGGTCCTGGGCAGGGGAGGCCAAGAGTCCTGCACACTCCCCTCCTACACCCCTAATCTCTCAGTGAGCTGCCTCCTGCCCCCCGTTCACTGTGGACAATCAAAGGGGTCTCCAGGGAGTGGACCATGGGGGGCTGCTGGAGGGCAGAATCAAAGGCAGCTGGAAAACTCATCTCCCTCGGGCTGGGCAGAGCTGCTCTGGGCTGGGAATCAAAGGCTGGGCATGGGGGGTGAGTTTTAAGGGGAGACCCCCCTCCCCCCGCCCCAAGAAAGGAGAAGGGGAAAAACTGGGAGAGGGAAAAGGGAAGGCAGGCAGGGGAAGAAGAGCCGCCGGGGCGGGAAGGAAAGAACCGTGCAAAAGACGGAAAGGTGTGGTGCAAAGAGGGAAAGGCGCGCGGCTCCCAGTCCTGGTACCTGCGCCGTGCAGGCTGCAGGCCCCGGCTAAGCACTTCCCCCGTTCCCAGGACCCGAGGCAGGACGTCTCATGGCCCCCATTGGACAGATGAAGGGACTGAGGCTTAGAGAAGAGTTAAGTCATCTGTGCAAAGTCCTGTGCCCCAGGGAAGGTGGGAGGCAGGAATGGAGGAGAGGGAGCGACAGGGTCAGGAAGGGCACTGGAGGTGGACCGAGAGCGGGAAGGAGCCGGGACTGACAGGCCGAGAGGAGCCGAGCCAGGATGAGAGAAAGTGAGGCGCTCAGAGACAGCCCTGAAACAAGACAGGAAAACACCATCCTGGCTGGAACAATGGAGGGTGGGGACGGCAGCCTCCATCCACCCCCTTCCCAGAACCCGGGCATCCTGTCCCCAACGTGCTGGGCCATCTCCCTCCACCCCTGGGGGGCCTGGGCCTCACCTCGGGCTGGTGGCATTGCCAGACTGACCCCTTGCCCTCCCACCCCACCTTCCCTTCTCTCCTGCTGACCCCATGGGGGTGGCTCGGGCGTCCTGGCCCCAGGTAAGCTGCTGGCTCCCCCGGGGGCCCCCTCCCCAGGCCCAGCCTCCTACCCCCACGTTGTCTTGGCCTCCAAGGGGATTCCCCTGCCCTCCACCGCCAGGGGCTCTGTGGTTTCTCCTAATCCCCCATTCCGGAGCAGAGCCAGGTGTGTGTGCCTTCCCCCAACACCCCTAAAAATCTCCTCCCCTTTTCCTTCCCGGAACCAAATCCAGATGTGAGGCCCCAGCGGGCGGGCGGGCGGGTGCCAGGGCCGCCCTGGCCTGCAGCGCTTCCTCCTCCCTCCGTACCCAGCAGCTCACTGGTGGGGGGCGGCGGGGGGCTTGGGCATCACCTGAAAGCAGAGCTTGTGAGCCACTGACCGCTGCCATGGGTCTGGAAAGGGGGTGGGCTCTTGGGAGAGGTGTGGAAGTTGGGGGTTGGGAGGCAGGGCCTCGGGAGGGTGCTACCCTGGCCGGCAGCCCTTTGCCCACCGCAGGGTCAGGGCCAGGGCAGGGCTTGAATGTTAACCCTGGCCCCGCTCACCCTGCTCCCCTCCCAACAGTCGTGCCCCCTCCTCCCACATCCACCGGTTCCTGGAGCCCTAGATCTGGGAGAGCTGGGGGTAGGCAGTGGGGTGCCTGCCAGCTGTTAGGGGTGGAGTTGGCGCCAGAGGGCAGGGCCTGCTCCCCTCGTCTCCTCACTCCTCTCACGTGCGCCTCAGTTCTCAGGGACCTAGTCCTCCCCCAACTGCTGACTTTGTCTGTCTGTCTTAGAGACCCTATTGAACACAAAACTGGAAACTACCGACCTGAAGTGGGTGACATTTCCTCAGGTGGAGGGGCAGGTAGGAGCTGGGCCCAGGACCCCGGGCTCTGGGGGACATGAGGGAGAAGGGAGGGCGTCTCCGCCTCGGCTTCCCAGACCTCCCCATCAGCCCCCAGACCCCAGCCAGTGGCCCCTTCCCACCAGCCCCCCCCCACTAGTCCCCTCCAGCGGCCCCCACCCAGTGGCCCGCTCCCCAGCAGCCTCCTCATGGCCCCTCCACAACAGTCCCCAAGCTGACACCCTGTCCCCACGGCAGTGGGAGGAGGTGAGTGGCCTGGATGAGGAGCAGCACAGTGTGCGGACCTACGAAGTGTGCGACGTGCAGCGGGCCCCTGGCCTGGCCCACTGGCTGCGCACGGGCTGGGTGCCACGGCGGGGAGCTGTCCACGTGTATGCCACGCTGCGCTTCACCATGCTCGAGTGCCTCTCCCTGCCCCGGGCCGGCCGCTCCTGCAAGGAGACCTTCACCGTCTTCTATTATGAGAGCGATGCCGACACCGCCACGGCGGTCACGCCGCCCTGGATGGAGAACCCCTATATCAAGGTACCCGGGCCAGGGCCACGGCCAAGGTGGGAGCTCCAGGCCAGGCATGTGGGCTGAAGGGCAAGCAAGAACTGGGGGCTGGGAAGCAGGAGGCTGAAGTCTGGGGGCGCAGAAGGGGGTCCGCTGGGTGGAGCAGCAGAAACAGTCCCACTGCCTGGCCTGGCGCCCACGGGAGGCCCAGGCTTCAGCCTGCTTCTCCTGCCATCTTGGCCACTCTGCCCCACTGCTCCGGCCATACCACCCTTTTGTTCTCTGACCACGCCTTGCCCTTCCACAGCCCCGTGTCCTGGCATCAGCTGATGCCTTGCCCCGGGGTGCCTTCTCTCTACCCATCTCCTACTTGGCTTTCACGTTCCGGCTCAGAGACCTCCTCTGTGGCGCCTCGGTGGATTCTCCCTGCCCCAGGGTCCCATACCACTCTGTCCACAAGCTTGTGTTAGAGCTCCTTATACTTTATAGTTTGTCTGTATTGCGTTCATTTCCATTTTCTTGGCACTGAGAGCCGGTGTCAATAAATATTGGTGGAATGAGTGAATGAGCTGGAAAGGAGGTACAGGGCAGAGTCTGGGCACATTGGAGGAGCTCAGCTAGTATTAATGGATCATGTTGGCACCTGCAGGAAAGGGCATGTTGGGGAAGGTGGAAAGGAGGTTCCAGAACAAGAGCCACAGAGGTCAGGGAAAGGATGCGTTAGGAAGCAGAAGTCCACCCAGTTGCTGGGGGGCATGGAGGACAGCAGCAGTGAGTGTCTTTCCCGGCAGGTGGACACAGTGGCTGCCGAGCACCTGACCCGGAAGCGCCCTGGGGCCGAGGCGACGGGGAAGGTGAATGTCAAGACCCTGCGTCTGGGCCCACTCACCAAGGCCGGCTTCTACCTGGCCTTCCAGGACCAGGGTGCCTGCATGGCCCTGCTGTCCCTGCACCTCTTCTACAAGAAGTGCGCCCAGCTGACCGTGAACCTGACCCGCTTCCCGGAGACCGTGCCTCGTGAGCTGGTGGTGCCCGTGGCAGGGAGCTGCGTGGCCGATGCCGTCCCCGTGCCTGGCCCCAGTCCCAGCCTCTACTGCCGGGAGGACGGCCAGTGGGCTGAGCAGCCCGTCACCGGCTGCAGCTGTGCTCCGGGCTTCGAGGCCACCGAGGGGAATACCAGGTGCCGAGGTGAGGGCCGGCGCCTTCCCACAAAGTGCACCCACGTCCGTGGGGGAGGGTTCTCGTACCCCGCGCTGACACCCCTCCAGCCTCTCTGAAATTTCCATCTTGCCCACGCTTCACTCTCCTGTGAAGCCATGGTTGAGAACTCTTCCTCACTTCCAGAATCTTCCCCCTAACCATTTCCAAGTCATCTTCTTTCTGGGCAGCGGAGGCTGGCCTGGGATGCTGGACTGTCCCTCGGGGTGGGGTACGTTTGTGGGCTCCTCGGGTTTACTGGAGCTCAATTCTTACCAGAGCAGGGGTTCTTAGCCTGGATTTTGTAGGTAGAATTCAGGAGATCTGTAAACTGTGAGAGAGGACAAAATTACTTTAGTTTGGGTACCGTCCGCCTGAAACCCAGCCATGCCTTCCTTATGGATCGTGGCCACAGAGCCTGGCGGTCGTCGCAGGACCTCAGCCTTGGGTACCGTACAAATCAGGGATATTTTCATATCCCCTTGAAGGTGCTGCAAGAATCTCAAAACCCTACTTTTACTCACTTCCACTTCAGTGGCTCTTAGGCCCACAGCTCTATCTTGTTAATAAAGAACCCCACACCTTCCCTGTCCCAAACTTGTTTTCTTGGCATTTTGATCATTTCGTTTCAGCACCATTGGTGACCTCTGTGAGCCTGTGTATTTTGTGGTGTGTGTTTGAAATCATTCTCAGTAGGGGTCTGTGGGCTTCGCCAGACTGCCGAGGGCTCCGGGTCAGAGGAGGCGAAGAGCCCCGCTCTGGAGGGAGGGTCTCCTTTTCCTTCTAGACATGAGGTCTCTAAGCTCTTCCCTCCCTTCTCCGTGCTGAGAACTTCAGACAAACTGCAGAGCAGCTGGGTCTCCTTGGCGAGTAGGCTGCGTGGTTTTCTAAATTTCCCTTGTGATTTCTTCCTTGACTCTTTGGTTGTTTAAGAGTATATTATTTAGTTCCACACATTAGGGCATTTTCCAGTTCTCCTTCTGTCATTGATTTCTAGCTTCATTCCATTGTGGTCAGAGAAGATACTTGGTATGATTTCAATCTTGAATTTATTGCGACTTGTCTTGTGACCTGACATATGGTGTGTCCTTGGACACGACCCTTGCACACTTGCGGAGACGGCTGCGTGGTTTTGACAGACCTCTCTGTTTGTCTCAGCCTGTCCCCAGAGCACCTTCAAGCCCCTTTCAGGGGAGGGGTCCTGCCAGTCGTGCCCAGCCAACAGCCACTCCAATGCCATCGGCTCGTCCGTCTGCCAGTGCCGCGTCGGGTACTTCCGGGCTCGCACGGACCCCCGGGGGGCGCCCTGCACCAGTAAGTGACCATGAGCCGGAACGGCTCATCGGGGAGGGAGCTCAGACCCCTGGGCGGGCCCCGTCCTCCTACAGGTTCCTCCTCGTGCCCCTGCATGCTGGTTCCCAGCGCGGACAAGCAGGAGAACCAGGCCACATGCAAGACGTGAAGTCCGAGTGGCCACCTGTTCATCGCGCCAGCTGATGCCCTGTTCTCTCGCAGCCCCTCCCTCTGCTCCCCGAAGCGTGGTCGCCCGCCTGAACGGCTCCTCCGTGCGCCTGGAGTGGAGTGCCCCGCTGGAGTCCGGCGGCCGAGAGGACCTCACCTACGCCCTCCGCTGCCAGGAGTGCCGCCCTGGGGGCTCCTGCGCGCCCTGCGGGGGAGACCTGACCTTCGACCCTGGCCCCCGGGACCTGGTTGAGCCCTGGGTGATGATCCGTGGGCTGCGCCCCGACTTCACTTATACCTTCGAGGTCACTGCCTTGAACGGGGTGTCATCTTTGGCCACGGGGCCGGCACCATTTGAGCCTGTCAATGTCACCACCGACCGTGAGGGTGAGTCTGGGAGCCGGGGGCTGGCCATGGGCAGGCGGGAGAGACACTGGTGGGGCAGGCAAGGGAGGGGTGTGTGCAGGTGAAGGCCTGGAGGGAAAAGGAGGAGGCTGGGGCACAAAGAGGAAGGGAAAAGAAGCAAAGGCTGGCTGGAGAGCCAAGGATGGGCAGGCTCCCCGCGTGGGCTGGGGGCAGAGGAAGTCAGGATTATTAAAACTGCCAGGAGGCTCTCTCTGCCTAGAGGAGTCCACATCAAATCTTGATGCGTATTTCCATCCTTCTCTTCCATTTCTCAGCGAGCTCTGTTCTTTCACCCCATTTCTCAATAAATTCTTTTTACTGGCCTAACTAAAAAAAAAAAAAAAAAGCCAGAAAGACTGGCACAAGGACACCGAGTGGGGGAGACTTGGAGAAGACAAGGGGCAGCCCTGCCGTGAGGGAGGGCCCCAGCATCTCTCTGTCTTTCCCAGTGCCTCCCCCAGTGTCTGACATCCGGGTGACACGGTCATCACCCAGCAGCTTGAGCCTGGCCTGGGCTGTTCCCCGGGCACCCGGTGGGGCCGTGCTGGACTACGAGGTCAAGTACCACGAGAAGGTGAGATGAGGCTCTGCTCCTGTGGCAGGGGTGGGCAGTGGGCATCAGGCAGGCAGCTGCAATCCAGCTCTTCCACAACCAGCTCAGTGACCCAGGGCAAGCCCCTTGGCCTCTCTAAGCGCCCCCAGCTGTAAAACATTTCTGGGAACAGTACCTGTGCACAGAGCTGTTGCAAGGATCAAATGACATAATGGGTGGGAAACCCCCGGCACAGGGAATAAGCACAAAGGCTCACCTGTGACCCGACAGGACCAAGGGGCCAGTGAGGGGGCACAGGGCTCAGCGGAACAGGCAAGGAGAGCGGCAGGAACTGGAAGCTCTGGCTTGCGCCCAGCCCCCTCCTCCTTCTGGACAGGGCGCGGAAGGCCCCAGCAGCGTGCGCTTCCTGAAGACCTCAGAAAACCGGGCAGAGCTGCAGGGGCTGAAGCGTGGAGCCAGCTACCTGGTCCAGGTGCGGGCACGCTCCGAGGCTGGCTACGGGCCCTTTGGCCAGGAGCACCATAGCCAGACGCAGCGGGACGGTGAGCCTGGGAGCCGGGCATGGGTGGGGTGCCGCCCTCCACCAGCTGGGAAGGTCACCTCTGCCCCCATCAAAAGCCCCAGGGCCTGGGTGGCAACCACAAGGCGTCACGTCCTAGTGGGGAGAGCATGGCACCAACACCAGCAGCCAGGTGGGAAGTTCTCTCGGCTCTCACCAGTTGTGTGGCCTTTGGCAAAAACTTGACCCTGAGTCTCCAGTAAGATGGGAATATGGTCAAGCCTGTCACGTGAAGTAACGTGGGTTAGTTGTAACGTGCTGGGTCAGTGGTTTTCTAAACCTGTAAAAAAAATATTTTAAGCTTTATTGACATATAATTCTCATATCGTACATATCGCCCATTTAAAGTGTGCCATCAGTGGTTTTAGTTATAGTCACAGAGTTGTGTGTCCATCGCCAGAAGCAAAATTTTAGAACATTTTTACACCCCAGAAAGAAACCCTGTACCCGCTAGCCTTTGCCCCAAGCCTTAGGCAGCCACTAATCTATTTCCTGGCTCTATAGAGTTGCTTATTCTGGACGTTTCCTATAAATGGAATCATACAATTTGTGGCCTTTTGTGTCTGGCTTCTTTCACTTAGCAACAGGCTTTCAGGGTTCAGCAATGTTGTATCATGGATCAGAGCTTCGTTATTTTTCACAGCTGAATAATATTCTGTTGTACGGATGAGTTGAAGTATATTTGGGTTGTCTACACCTTTTGGTTATAGACCTTATCACGTTTAACCTTTAGAACCTTTTGCTCAAATGGGACTATTTGTGGACACCAGTATTTATAAGAAAACAAAATCGGTAACAAGGTTGGGAAACTTCCCTCCCTGGCCCTGAGGGACTTCGGAGGACCCTGTGGAAAGCACTTTGAAAACCACTGGGCTCCCTGGCCCGGCCTCGCCCGTGTCCTCGCCCCCATCTGTCACGACTGTGACCGTGCCAGGGACCTGTTCTCGGGCTGGAGCTGTGGCCTCTGGGGGCCGGCAGGTTCTCCCTCATCACCAGCTTCTTCCCCCCCAGAAAATGAGAGCTGGCGGGAGCAGCTGGCGCTGATCGCAGGCACGGCAGTCGTGGGCGTGGTGCTGGTGCTGGTGGTGGTGGTCGTCGCCGTGCTCTGCCTCAGGTGAGGGCTCCAGGCGCCCGGCGAGACCCCAGGGAGACCCTGGGGAGAGGGCCACCTGCCCTACCGCTCCAGGGCAAACATCCGCGGTGCCCCACAAACCTGTTTGCACCAGGACACTGATCTCCTCCCTGCCTGTCCTGCCCCTCGGGAAACATAGAGATGTGTGACTCAGTTTACCTTTTGCTCCGTTCTTGTTGGCTGCAGGAAGCAGAGCAGTGGGAGAGAAGCTGAGTACTCAGACAAGCACGGGCAGTATCTCATCGGGCACGGTGCGCAGGCTTATCCCAGGAAGCGGGAGCTGGGGAAGAGCCGCGAGCTGGGAATCGGGGGCGCCAGGGTCGAGCGGGAAGTGGCGTCTTTGTTAATGGGCCCTGCATGGTTCCTCAGGTACGAAGGTCTACATTGACCCCTTCACTTATGAAGACCCTAATGAGGCTGTGAGGGAGTTTGCCAAAGAAATCGATGTCTCCTATGTCAAGATAGAAGAGGTGATTGGCGCAGGTAAGGGGACAGGTGCCTGGGACCCGGGCATGAGGCGGGGCGGGCAGGGCAGGCAGGGCCCGGCCGGGCCGGGAGGAGAGCTGAGCTCAGTGCCCTTCCCGCAGGGGAGTTCGGCGAGGTGTGCCGGGGGCGGCTCAAGGCACCAGGGAAGAAGGAGGGCTGCGTGGCCATCAAGACCCTGAAGGGCGGCTACACGGAGCGGCAGCGCCGCGAGTTCCTGAGCGAGGCCTCCATCATGGGCCAGTTCGAGCACCCCAACATCATCCGCCTTGAGGGCGTGGTCACCAACAGCGTCCCCGTCATGATCCTCACCGAGTTCATGGAGAATGGCGCCCTGGACTCCTTCTTGCGGGTGAGCCCCTGCACCTCCCGCCCCTGGCCCACTCCCCAGCCCGGCCATCCAGAGCAGCCAGGGAGCGGGCGCCACGGGCGCAGAGCCCGGGACAGCGTCGCCCCCTCTCCAGCCCTCTCCGGCTGTGCTCTGGTCCTTTACCCCTGGTTTTCCCTTTGGGAAGGGTCGAGTCCCTGGAACTGGCCTTTCCTTCGGCTGTGGGTCCAAGGGGCCTCTCTGGGGTCGCTGACTCTGGGATGTCAAGGGGTCGTCACTTGTTCTTTGGATCAGTCTTTTACCAAATGCCTCCCAAGCGCCAGCTGCTGCTCTCAGCACCGGGGAAACACCGCGAGCAGGGCTGGTGAGGCCTCTGCCCTCGGAGCTGAAGGTCTAATGGGGGAGATTGACGAGTGAACAACTAGAGTGGCATTTCAAAAAGTAAACAAATTACAGATGTGAAAAAAACAGCATAATAGAAAAGTGGCTGGGGGTGAGGTAGGATGAGCTTATGCTATTGTCACTTTCTTTAGCAGTTTTTACTGAACTTTATTATTTTTTACTGAACTTTATTATTTTTAACTTTATGCATTGTTTTTAAAAAGTAGAAAAACTTTCTTATGTAGCAAAGTAACATCATTGCACTTTACTAAATTACATTGATTCTTTAGTATCATCTAATAACCTGTCGATACTCAAATTTCCCCATGTATCCCCCAAATGTCCTTTTTTGCTGGTTTATCCAAACCAGGACCCAGTTCAGGGCCAGGCATCGTGCCTGGTTATTATTTCTGAGTCATTTCAAGTTCAGAACAGTTCAATGGGCCAGTTGTCTTCTTGAATGTTCCGCCTTCTGGAACACGCTAACGCTTTGGTGAGTTCAGAATTAAACATTTATGGCTGGACTGCATGAGGGGATGCCTGTCACTCTGGCTCCATCCTACCAGGAGACCCAGACCGTCCGGCTCACACTGCCAGTGAGGCGTAGGCAGACCCCTGGGTTAGCCGTTCCTCCCTCACAGACCCACGAATCTGCATTGCTACACTGGTATCGTAGGAAGATGCAGCTGCAGGATCGAGGGGGGTCATCTAGTTTAGAAGAGATGACGTTTGGGTACCTGCGAAAGAACCAGCAAGAAGATCAGGGGGAAGTGTGTTTGGTACAGGGAGTGAGAACCCAGACAGAAGGGGCTGGGCTTTTTTTTGGTTTTAAGGAGGCACCAGGGATAAAACGCGGGACCTTGTACCTGGGAAGCAGGAACCCAGTCAACGAGCTACATCCGCTCCCCTGGCTGGGCATGTTTGAGAAACTGCGTGGAGCCCAGCGAGCAGAGGACTGATGGCAGATGGCCGGGCCACACTAGGCCTTGGGGCCTCAGGCAGGAATTTGGGTTTTAGGAGAAGTGCAAGGAGAAGCCATTGGAGGGAAGGGATTGGAGCAGGAGGGTGAGATGACTGAAAGACCCTCTAGCAATGTGCTGGGAGCAGGAGGGAAGCAGGGAGGCCAGTGGGAGGCGGCTGCAGTCCTTCTGGGAACAGGGGCGCAGCAGGGGTGCAGAGTGGTGCTTACGTTTTGGGGGATGTGTTTCGGAAGCAGAGCTGGCAGAACTTGCTGGTGAGCTGTCGGTGGGCGAGGGACAGAGTGAGGGGAGACACAGCTGGGTGCTACAGCTGAGCAGCTGGGTGATCTGAGGTGTGAGGCCTGGGGTATGCACAGGTTTGGAGGATGGATTAAGAACCTGATGTTTGGACTCTGTCCCTCACGCTACGGGCCTGCAGAGGGCCCTCTGCATCCAGGTTAAACCCAGAAGATGGGATTAATCATCCCATGACTGGTTGGTTCAACTGGTGAGAGCAAACTCTATAAAAAGGTCAAGGTCGGCCTTTAGACCCTGGGTTTTACCCCTGTGGGCACCGATCATACCCCATTCCCTCAGAGTTTCTTGCTAGACCACACATAGTGGGTCCAAGAGCGCTGAGCGAGATTGCAGCTGGATCAGCAGGTCCATCTCCACCTGCAGGCAGGTGGTGCAGAGGATGCTCCTCACCCAGAGAAAGCTCTTGCTGTCAAATACAAGGAGCACAATAAATTAAAAGCACTGGGGGAGCCGATGTAGCTCAGGTGGTTGAGCGCCTGCTTCCCACGTACAAGGTCCCAGATTTGATCCCCAGTACCTCCTAAAAACAACAAATAAAAAACCAAGTCTCATTGGGAAGCAGATGTAACTCAGTGGTTGACTTTTAAAAAAAAAAGCATTGGTTGAGCATTTCTTGGGTGTAAAGCACTGTGTTAGGTTATACAGAAAAAAAAATTGAAAAATCATCTTATCATTTAATCAAGAGAAACCAAATGCACATACTTGTAACAGGAACATTCATAAGCAAGGTGTCGTCACAATAGGGTGGGGGCTGAGAGGACTCGGGGGAGGGCAAAGAGGAGGGCTCACCGGGGAAGCAGGTAGGTGAGTTGTCAGAAGGGACAGATGGTGTAGGAAGTGGAGGACGGGAACGGTGAGCGAGCTGCACCGACCGTGCCCCCCCTGCGCCACCGCAGCTGAACGACGGGCAGTTCACGGTCATCCAGCTGGTGGGCATGTTGCGGGGAATCGCCTCGGGCATGCGGTACCTGGCCGAGATGAGCTACGTCCACCGCGACCTGGCCGCCCGCAACATCCTGGTCAACAGCAACCTGGTCTGCAAGGTGTCTGACTTCGGGCTCTCGCGCTTCCTGGAGGAGAACTCCTCTGATCCCACCTACACGAGCTCTCTGGTAAGACTGGGAGGTAGGTGGGGAGGGAAGGCTGGAAAGGTGGGAGGCCGGGGATTGACATTTGTAGTCCAGGGAGAGGACAGAGGGGCAGACTAAGAGGTAGAGCCAAGAAATTTTAGGAATGCAGACCTCAGGGTGCAGTCGGCTTAGGGGGCAGGACTCCAGGGTGTCTGGGAAAAGAACAGTTGGGGGGCTAGTGGGAAAGGCAATGGGAGTGAGCAGTGTGTCTGGGTACCTGGGTGCTGTGAGTCCTTCAGCTCACCTTTTCCTCCCCCTCCTGCAGGGAGGAAAGATCCCCATCCGATGGACCGCCCCCGAGGCCATCGCCTTCCGCAAGTTCACATCTGCCAGTGATGCCTGGAGTTACGGGATTGTGATGTGGGAAGTCATGTCTTTTGGGGAGCGGCCATATTGGGATATGAGCAATCAGGATGTAAGTGTCCTGTGGCCATACCAAGCTTTTCTGGAATGTTCTTTTACCTGGGATATGGGGTGGGGGTTCCCAGAGAGCTCATCAGTGCTGGGTCCTTGAGGTACTGAGGGTGGCAGAAAGAAGGGGTGCTCTTAGTATCAAAGAGTCGGATACAGCAGGTTGGGGAGTCATATGTCTAGCCCATAACCCAAGAGCTGCTGGACTTCCAGCTCTAGCCAGCCTCGGCCCCAGCCAAGAGGACTCACAGAGCTGTCATTCGGGATGGGGGTGGGGGTGGGGGGCTGTGGCTCCCATCCCAGTGTCCGCTAAGTCACCATTTCTTTGGGGCCCTCTGGCATCTTCGTTGTCCCCTGATGTCTTCATCCTGGGATCCTTCCCCCTACCCCAGGTGATCAACGCCATCGAGCAGGACTACCGGCTGCCCCCGCCCCCAGACTGCCCCACCTCCCTGCACCAACTCATGCTGGACTGTTGGCAGAAGGACCGGAATGCCCGGCCCCGCTTCCCCCAGGTGGTCAGCGCCCTCGACAAGATGATCCGAAACCCTGCGAGCCTCAAGATCGTGGCCAGGGAGAACAGCGGGTGAGGACCCCTGAGAATTCACCTTCCTTCCCATACCCTGCCACTACCTTTGGGGCAGGTGGTCTCTGTCTGCCTCTCCAAGGCTGGGCTCACCTTCCTGTCCAGATCGGGCCCAGTACTCAGTGCGTCCTCATCATCCCCACCCCCCCAGGGCCTCGCACCCACTCCTGGATCAGCGGCAGCCTCACTACTCAGCTTTCGGCTCGGTGGGTGAGTGGCTTCGCGCCATCAAGATGGGAAGATACGAAGAAAGTTTTGCAGCCGCTGGGTTTGGCTCCTTCGAGCTGGTCAGCCAGATCTCTGCTGAGTAAGTTGTCCCAGGAGCTCGAGGGGGCAGTGGTGAGAGCTGAGCAGCCAGAGGGGAGCCTGGGAACAGTGGGCACCGGGCCACGAGTCAGCAGGGACCTTTGGGGTCAACTTCTGGTAGTTCAGTGGAGCAATGCTAAGGAAGAGTTGATCCATACACCATGCCTGGCAGAGCCCCCCAAAACAGTAATAGCTGCTCGGGCCCAGAATCCAGAGAATGTCCCAAGCCGGTGTGCTCACCTTTCCTCCTAGCTCCATCGCAGCCCCCCCATCTCAACCTCCCCTGACCTCTCAATCTTTCTCTCTTTGTGCAACTATCTACATTCCAGACCCAGCTCTCATGTCAACAACATTAACGTGTCAACTTTTTCCCACCCATAAAAGGAGATTGGACTAGGTTTGGGAGATCCTTCCCATCTTTAAAGTTAAAACGGCTTTCCGATTTTGGTGTCTCCCAAATACTGTTTTTCCCTTGCCGGCTTCTCTCTGGTACTTTTCCTTTCTGCCTCCTTTTTCCATTTCTTTCCCAAAGTCTCTCCTTGCCCCAGGTTAGAATAATAAAAATAGAAGGACTAGAAATTTGGAACTAGAGGGGTCCTTGGGGACCCTCCCTGGCAAGGAGAGCCGGGCTCTCCCTCGGCCTGGGCACCGTCCGCCCAAACTTGTTCCAGCTCCTTCTTGACACAGGTTCTTTCTCTCCGTTTTCCACCCCTCCCTCCTTCCCTTGTCTCAGTCTCCAGGCCTTAGAATTGGGGGATGGGCCACACGACACGGCTGTGTTTTGTTGTGTTGTGTTGTGTTGTGTTTTGCTGGTCCCTTCTCTCCCGGAGCTTCTTTCCCCTCTAAAGCAATCTGTGCAGCCCCTTCCCCCAGCCTCCTTTGCGGGCGCTTCTCCAGCCTCTCTTCCGATTCTCTGCCTTTTCCACCTTCTATTAATCCTGGCTCAAAGATCCAGGTCTCCAGGCTGCGGCGCCCCGATCCCCTCCCAGCCGCCCCTGCAGCCCTAGCTCGCCAAGTGCCTAGTCCCACCCCTCACTGCAGCTGCGCAGAAAGTCTGCGCCGCTGCCTGACTCCTCCGGAATCTGCCCCGCAACTGTTGACGTTGCACTCCGTCCCCCGTTGGTCTTCCTGATTGGCTGGCTCGAGGCGGGGACAGGGTTTCCCGGGCTGGCCTCATGGCGCTCATCGTCCTCCCACAGGGACCTGCTCCGAATTGGAGTCACTCTCGCCGGGCACCAGAAGAAGATTCTGGCCAGTGTGCAGCAC
Organism: Cabassous unicinctus; assembly: GCA_029593785.1. Classification (NCBI taxonomy): domain Eukaryota; kingdom Metazoa; phylum Chordata; class Mammalia; order Cingulata; family Chlamyphoridae; genus Cabassous; species Cabassous unicinctus. Next base: position 23,668 of record JAQZBX010019397.1, read on the forward strand.
ATGAAGGCCCAGGCCAAGCCTGGGGCGCCGGGCGGGGCCGGGGGAGCAGCCCCTCAGTACTGAGCTGGCGCAGCTCTAGAGCGCTGGCCGCCCCCTATCCCAGGGCCGCAGCCCCCGTCTCTTCTTGGGGCAGAGTCGGTGGGGACCCCTGGAGGCCCCATCCCTGCGTCCCCGCCGGATTGCACTTTGAGCCCATGGGGCAATGTGGAGAGACTGGATTGGGGGGTTCTGCCCTCCCCCCAGGATTGGGTGTGACCTGGGGGATAGGGAGCGCCCACTAATCCCCCGACTTCCCCAGGGGTGGTTGGCGGGGATCCCCACCGCAGCCGGCTGATCCCCGATTAGGGCTCCCAGGTGCTCCCCCTCACCTTGGGGGCTATGCCCCTGCAGACCAAAGAGAGGGGGGCGACCAGCCTGCCAGCTCGGCAGGGCCAGATGTCATGGCCAGTGACAAAATCATTGGACTTTGATATCTCGACCTTGCTGCTGTCACCACCGAACTCTATTTTCCTTGTAAATGCCCCTCCCCCCATCTGCTGCCTTCATATTGAAGGTTTTTGAGTCTTATTTTTTGTTTTTGGTCTTATTTTTCCCTTTTTTATTTTATTTTATTGTTTTGTTTTGTTTTTCTACTGTCCTTGTTATAACTTTTTGTGTTGGAGGGAGCCTGTTTCGGGATCTCCCTCTGCCTGAGTTGAAACGGGGATCCATCGTGTGTTTCCAGAACCGTGCCTTGGTCCCGCCACAAACCCCCAGGCATTTCCCTGTCCCCCAAGTACCCCCAAGCTATGTCTTGGCGGGGATGTGAGGGGTGAGGTGGTGAGAGGCAGACATCGGTGTTTGGAGAGGTTCTTAAATTATATTTAATTTTTTTTTTTTTTTGGTATAAATAAAAAAAATGAGAAGTGTCCCAAAGCCTGGGGGGTGATTGGGAGCAGTGGAAAGGCTGGGCTCCTGAGGAGAGCAGGGGCTGGGGCTGGAAGGCTGGAGACAGACCGCAGGGCTGGGGGGTACTGAGAGGTGAGTCATAGGCAGCTGCTGCTAACGGCTCCAGCTGGCTCTGCCAAAAGCCCCGGGCACCTCCGGGGTGGGGCTGCCCCCTCCCTCTGCTCTCTGTTCCTCAGCCATGGCAGGGAGCTGGGGCGGGGGGCTGGAGCTCATAGCCCTGCCCTCTAGCCCCTGAAAGGGAGGAGGGGGGCCCAGGCTGGGGTGGGGACCCCAGTCAGATGAAGGAGACAGATGTGGACCAGATGTTGACAGCTGGGGTTGGTCTAGAGGCAGTGGGGGTGTGTGTGTCTGGATTAGCTGGGGGAGGGGAGGAGAGCTGGGCATGGCGAAGGTGGACCCCCCACGTGTACATACCCATGTACACACACACACATGCAGCTGGGTCGGGCAGACAATTCCCCTATTCAAGATGCTGCCAGGCAGGTTCTCCCAGCTCGGGGAGGGGAAAGGGGGAACCCCCGACTTCTCCCTCCCAAACAGGAAGATGGGATGGGCTCAGCCCCATTTTTCAGTCCCACCTCCGTTTGCCCCTTTGCTCGTCCTCTGAGCCAGCTGCCGGCGCAGGCCTGGCGGGACCAGCTTTGTTCGGCTCCCAGACTTTTCCATCTCCACGAGAGCCTCACCTACCCCATGTTGTTGTTCAAGAATCATTGCCAGGCCCTGCCTGGGAGCCTCAGCAGTCGTCCTGCCCCCACTTGCTATCCCTATGACCCTATTCTGGAGTCCCTGAAGCTCTTGAGTCCTCTGTCCCCTCCCTCCCTTGCTGACACATCACCCATTTTCTGGACACCCCCCAGGAGGGGACGGGGCGGGAGGGACTCGGTACTGCCAAGGAAGGAGGGGAGCTGGGTCCAGAGGCAGGATGCAGGCCCAGGCCTACCCGTCCCCTGCCAACCAGACATCCGGGCTAGATAAGGTGACCTTAGCTGGCGAGGGGAGAAACAAAGGTCAAGGGAACGGGGCAGAGGTAAAGAGCAGAGCGGCCGAGGGTCAGGGGCCAGGTGAAGGGAGCTGCCCGGCCCTTGTGGCAAGTGTGCAGCAGGGCCCTCCACGGTGCCCAGGTTAAACTGGGCCCAGCCCAGATCCAGAAGCTACCCAGAGCCTGCGGCTGCCCAGGCCCTGGGTGTGAGCTACCCCCGCCCAGTCAGGGATGGGAAAGCCAAGCCAGCCAGGGTGGCCTGGCTGGGGCACCCCTCCCTCCCTGGGGCTCTTTCCTTCAAGGAAGGTGGCTGCTGGGCAGCTCAACCCAGAGGATAAGCACGGGATAAGTCCCTTGCCCTTTGGGTCCTACATCCTGACCCCGTTCTTAGAGCCTGAGTGGGATGTCCCAGCCCCCTCCCTCAAGCAAGGACCTGCCTGGTGGGAGGCACCCAGGAGGGGTCGAGATGCTTACTCCATGGCTTCATGCTGGGATGGGTGGGCTGCTCCCACCTGGGTGGAGCTCAGCTCCTCAGCAAGCCCCTGGCCAGACCCCACCCTGTTACCATAGCAACTTTTAGGCCCTTTTGGGATACAGCAGCGGGGCCTAGGGAGGGGGCCTCCCCAGAGGGTCCCAGGCCAGTTCACTCTGGAAAAAGCCACTTCTCTATCCTTAACCTCTAACCGGCAATTGAACTCATCATTAGACATGAACAGATTCTCAGACTTTGTTTTTCCCTCTCCCAGGGGGGCTCTCAGAGCCTCTAAGAACCAGGGTTCTGCAGTGGAGACAGGAAAAGTGAAGCCTCTCTCCTGTAGCCCACCCTTCGTTTCCAATCTTCCTTCACTGCCCCTCCCACTGATGAGGGCCCCCCAGGGCTGCAGACGGGGTGCCCACCCCCGGGGCCCTCACCCCTCACCCCTAGCCCTGCCCCCAAGGCAGCTCGGGCAGGTGCCCCCCCCGGGCCCCCCCACCTGTCAACCTCACACCGCCCCCCAAACCCACAGCAGACCCAACTCCCACCGTAATCACATGGACATCCTCATCTCAAAAATAAATAATTTTATTTTCTCTCTCCCTTTTTGAGGACGACTCAGAACTGAGTGTCCTTGGAGGTACTCCCTGGAACAAACTCTGAGGAGAAAGCGAGAGAACCCGCTTTAGAGGCGCAGCCACGGCGGCTGGGCACGCCAGGGGCCTGGGCCGCGGGGTGGGCTCTCACCTGCGCCCGCCAGCCTGCCTCTGTCCCGGCTCCGCGTTTTCTCCCTGGGAGGCCTTGGGGAACAGCCCACGGTCAGGGCGCAGAACGCGTGGCCTCTCCCTGCGCCGCCCCGCGCACCGCCTTTCCCCGCACTCGCCTCTTCCTGAGAAGGCGCTCCCTGCTCACAACCAGCACTGTCACCGCGACGGGCACCAGCATTCCCAACACGACGGCCACATGGTTGGACGCTTCTGGGGCGCGGGGAACAGAAATAGGGACGTGGGAAAGGAAAGCGCCGGGGGTCAGGAGGTAGGGGAGGAGACCAGGTTGCCCCTGAATCTCTTGGAGTGGCGGGTTCTCCCTCCCCAGGCCGTGCCCCCAGGGGCTCCAAGGCCTCTCCGGAACACTCCCATAAGCCATTTTAGGGGATGTTCATCCAGCTGGTCCCCTGGCGTCCAAGAGCAGGGTGGAAGCACCCCCATCAGTCACTTGGGCTCGTTAAAAATGCAGATTTCGGGGCCCACTCCAGACCCACCCGAGGAGGGTCCTGCATTGTACATTTCCAGCAAGCTCCCCTTCCCTTCAGTCCTAGGCGAGATAAAAGCCGAGGGCTTGAGGAGCGCCTGCCCAGAGGCTCAAGGGGATTTGAGAGGGAGAAGCAGAAGTCAGTGGAGAGGCGAGGAGGCCGACAAGAGGCAGAGAAAACAGCCCAAACAGGGCGGGGGATTCAGAGTAGAGATTCCGGGGCTCCTGAGTAGGAGATGGGCACGGAGACTCTGTGGTTCTTTGAGGACCCCTTGTGCTGCTCAGCTCTAGGGGTTATGTTCTAATGATATAATTAGTAATAAGATAGTTTGGTGGCAGCTGTTGGTGAGGAAGGGGCCCGGGATGGAGAGCTTACCTGGCTTTGCAGGGGCTGGGGCATCCCAGGGCTCATTGCAGAGGTCCCCCGTGTAACCAAGTTCACACTCGCAGGTGAAGCTGGCGCCCCGCTCTTGGCACCGGCCATCATTCTGACAGGGGTTCTGTAGACAGGGGCTTTCTGCCAAGGCAGAGGGGGATCATGAGAAAGGGATGGGGAGTCGGGGGAGCCCCCTATTTCTGGGAAGACATTCACAGTCAGGGAGAAGCCCGGCGGGGAGCCGGGGCCCAGGAGCAGAGGCAGTGGCTTTGGGGAAGCGCTGTGGATCTCCAGGCTCTTTCCCTATAACATGGGACAAGGTGCTTACCACCAGGTGCTAAGGGAAGGGCTGAAAGAGGTCTAGGGACCTAAGGAAGAGGGCTTTCCCTCTGTCCCTCCCTACAAAGAGGGATTCAAGTGAGAGAAAGCAGGACTAAATGGCACCAACTTTGTGAGGGTGGGGAGGGACACCCCCCAGTGTGGGGGGCAGCCTGAAGCCATGCTTACCCCGGAAGCAGCCGCGGGTGAAGTTCGCCAGGGTGCAGACCTCCCCGGCGCCGCAGCCGAAGGGCTCACACTGCAGGACCCCCAGCCTGACACAGGTACAGCGCCGAGAGCAATCTTTGGTCACGAAGTTGTCACCCAGCTGGAAAAGGGAGCGGGGTCAGGGGAAGGAGGTCTGAGCCTCACCCCCGGGCTGGCCCTGCTTTGGCATCTCGGCTCCCCGGAGTCCCCTGCTCCCGGGCGCACCTGGTAGTAGACGCCGTCGCTGGTGCAGCCACAGTTGGCGACGGGGAGGCTCCGGGCCCCGCTGAAGATGTAGCCGGGGACGCTGGCGCAGCCTTCCACGCAGGGGCCCTCGCAGTCCCCCGGGGCCCGCGGGCTGGCGCAGGAGGCGGGGCAGGGTGTCATGCAGCTCTGATACACGGTGTTGGCCGGGCACGCCAGGGCTGAGGGGACAGCGCTGAGGTCAGCAGGTGGCCAGGGCTAGGGGGCATCTGCGGCCGGGAGCGGGCGGGGAGGAGCCAGAACAGAGCTTGCTGTAGGCCGGGAAGCCAGGGGGCCTGGGCCGGCCGTTCACGTGTCTTTGTTGGGGCCATTGAAGCATGCAAAGGGACATCCAGAGCGAGGGTGGGCGTTGGGGAGAAGGCGCAGGGTGGGGTAAGGGGGGGACGAGGCTTCCCGGGGGGAATGTTAGGGGAACTGGCATGGGGTGGAAGGCTGCGCTGACCTATAAACGCTGAGAGTTGAGGGGCAGGGGAAGCCACTGTTGAGCAGAGGGCAGGAATGGTGAAGGGGGTGGGGGGCCCAGGCCAGGAAGGACAGGCCCTCACCGCAGCGCGTGCGGTGGCGCCAGCGGGCCAGGGTGGCACCCGCCTGCTGGCAGACGGCAGCATACCCGCCAAGGACCCGGCAGCGCAGCTCCTCCTGCTCCCCGGGGGTCCGGGCGGCACACAGATCAAGCACGCAGTGCCTGGGGAGGGGGGGTCGTCAGAGAGGGAGAGGCCAGAAGACCCCGCCCTGCAGAAGGGGACCTGCAGCAGGAGATCGGGTGGTGTGGGAGGGGAGCTGCCCAGGATGGGAGGCCGCTGAGAGAAAGAAAAAATGAACCCAGCAGAGCGCAGGGCAGAAAGCGGGCAGCGAGGCCCATGGAGAGGCCGGCGTGGGGCCCCCGACTCACTCCTGGAAGGGCTCCGGGGCCACGGTCTGGTGACAGGTGGCGAAGGGGCCCTGGGGGTCCCCCAGCACCCTACAGGCCTGGGAGTTGTTGACGAGCTTCAGCTGCTTTGGGCTGCATCCCGACACCTGGAAGCCTGACTCGCCTTCTCCTTCCTCTTCCTCCTCCTGTAGGGCCCTGGAGGAGAGGCCGCGAGGGGGCCTTAGAGAGGGGGAGCTGGGCACCCAGGCTAAGGGCCCCCGGCGGCCTCTCCCTCCTGACTGGCAGAGCAAACGACAGAACGGAACAGGCCGAGGCAAGTCCCCTGGGCTCTCCCGCATGTGCTCTCCTCTGCCGAGGACAGCAAGGGGGAGAGTGTAGGGACAGGTGCCTGGTTGGCGCCCACCTGCCCGGGCGCTGCCCCGCCGGGGCCTCGGCCTCCTGGCTCAGAGCCTGACCGCTCTCACCTCGGGAAGCGGGAGTGGATGGCCTTGCTGCTCTTCACCACCCAGCTGTTGCCAAAAGTCTTGAGGTTCTGGGTTATGGCGCCGCTGGGTAGCATGAACTCGTTGCCCAGGTTCCTGTCAAAGTTCCCGCACAGGCCACGCACAAGTCCCTGGTATATGCTAGGCAGGGTGATCACTGCAGGAGAGAGGGGGCACCCAGGGGTGGCAGGCGCCCTGCTTCTGGGCCCTCCAGCCTCTCCTCTTTCCCACTCCCTCCTGGCTCCTCCCGTGGAGCTGGGTGCCCCATTCCCAGGCAGGGCCCCTCCGGCCAGGACCTGCCTGCCTCAGATGTGGCTCCCCTGCCCCCATCCCAGAACCATCCCCTCCCCTCTCCTCTGCCCACACTCCAGTACCTGCATTGTCACTTCCGTCGAAGCTGATGCCCATCTTGAAGTCGGTGGCCAGGTACAGGCGGTGGGCCCGCAGGAAGACCTGCAGGTGGTCATTGGGCCGGTAGGGGATGGCCACCTTCTGTTCGTTGACCTGGAGAAGGCAGACAGAAGCACCAACCCAGCCCTCTGTCACTCTTGCCCTCACCTTTCTGAGCCCACATGTCTCGGTATCCCCCCAGGCAGAGTTGTGCAGTGGCGTGAGATGCCCCAGTAGACTTTGCTATCCCACGTGGCAAAGGTGACACCCTTTGCAGCCCCAGCTCCTTCCCTGTAATAAATTGGTGCAGTGGATACCCTGGTACTTCTCCAACCTGGGCTTGACCTTCTCGCCACCGTCTCTCTCTTCCCTGTGACTCTCTCCAGCCATCTCTTGATCCCACGGCCCTCCTCTGCCTCTCCCCAGGAGGTATGCCCAGCACTGCTTCTAGCTTCTAGGCTCAGGCTGCCCCTGCCGGGAGCTTCCCAGGGAATGGGGAGTCCTGGCTTCCTCTGCTCCCGGGGGCCTCCCCAGACCCTCCCGGCCCTGGTGCGGCTCTTACCACAAGCTCCAAACCAGGCCGGAGCTGGATTCTATAGCCGTAGACAGTTACCAACACCTCGTGCAGGTAGACCGGGCTCCAGGGCAAATACATCTTGTTGCGCCCCTCCACAAGCAGAGCCTCCACGCCATCGGGCAGCACGGGCACCGTCTTTATCAGAACGTAGGTCTGGTGGCCCCGGAAGCGGTAGCTGAGGCCGTCAAACGTGCGGTAATGCGGGTCCCCGAAGACTGAGCAGTGATCCAACCCTGCCGAGAAGGGCAAGCACTGAGAAGAGACACCCCCCCCACAATCAAAACCATCCCTGGGCTCCCTTTGCCCATTCCCAGGTCTGCTGTCACCCTCCTTCTTAGCCCTGTTCTCTGGTACCATCTTCAGCTTTCTACCTCCCCCAGCCCCAGTTAAAAACCTGAGGAGCTCCTCATCCAGTCCCTTTGCCCATAAAGTAACGAGTCCCACAGAAGGCCAGTAACGGCACACAGCCCCGGAGGGGGTAAGAACCAGAATTAGGGCCCTCCCGGCGCCAGCACCCACCCCTTCTCTCTCCGGGGCACCCCCAATCTGAGCCCCTTTTCCACCCCCCGCCTCCTTGTCCACCTCCGCTCTGAGCACTCCCTTCTCTGCCTGCCCGAGCCGCTCCTCTTACAGTCGGGCACGCAGTTGTTGATGCCTTTGGAGTTGAGCTGGCAGTGGGCGCCAGAGGGGCATTGGAAGTTCCGGCACTGAATGATCCCTCTTGTGCAGGCGCAGCTCTGGGTGCAGTCGGAGGACAGCCACATCTTGCCCACCTGCAGAGGCCCCAGGAAGAGCCAGGGAGTGAGAGGGGAGGCTGGGCCTCCTTCCTTTCGCCCCTTCAGCTTAAGCCCACAGTTGGAACAACTTCCTTGGCACTGGCCCCATGTCACCCCAACTGGCAGGGATAGTGCCACTTGGATCCAGAGGGCCCTATGCCCCCTGGCGAGGCATTGCGCTGGGGGTCCCACATAGGTTGCTCAGGAGCCACATCTTTCTGCGGCACCATGCCACATCCCGGTCGGTGAGATTCCCCAAATCCAAACCCAAACCATGCACCCCCAGCCCAGGCCAGGCTGGAGAGCACCATGCCCAGCTCATCAGCCTCCAGGGACCAGGGCCAGTCGCAGAGGTGCGGGCACCCCTGGCTGAGAGGCTGAGGAAAGGAGAAAGCTCCGTCCTCAAGGTGTGACCCATCCCCACTCACTGGGAGGGAGACGCCCTGGGCGTCCTTGCAGGTGCACTGATTCTTGGGCACACACTGGTCCTCGCTGAGCACGTAGCCGGGTTCGCAGGTGCAGCCCTCGATGCACGTGGACTTGCTTTTGGAACCCTTGCACTGGCCAGCCAGGTCCTCGCAGGATGGTTGGCAGGAGGGAGCGCAGGACGCGTAGCTGCTGTGGGCGGGGCATTCCAGAGCTGGGGGTGGGGAGAGGGGAGGACTTGAGTGGAGGGGGCAGCAGCTCTGGAAACCAGGCTGGGGCTGAATGACCAAAGAGACTTGGGGCTTTTTCTTCCTTTCCTTATTCCCTCAACGAACTTCCTAAGCATTGGCTGTGCCAGGTGCTGAAGAAAGAAGGAGTAAGAATGGACATCCCTGATTCCTCATAAAGTTAAATATAGAATTACCATGTGACCCAGCAACTCCATTCTGGTATTATACTCCAAAGAATAGAAAAACAGAGACTCAAACGGTTACTTGTATGCCAGTGTGCATCACAGCATTAGTCACAATAGTGAGAAGGCACTGTTGGCAAGAACCCAAGCATCCATAGACAGATGAATGGATCAACAAACCAGGTCTACCCATACAATGGAATATTATTGAGCCAAAGAAGGAATAAAGTTCTGAGACAGGCGACAACATGGATAAACCTTGAAGATATGATGCTAGGTGAAATAAGCCAGAAACAAAAGACCACATGTTGTATGATTCCAATATCATACAATATGGATATTGTATGACATCCATTCAGTTATATGAAAGTCCAGAATAGGCAACTTCATAAAGACAAAGTATATTAGAGGTTACCAGGGACTGGGAGGAGGAGGGAATGGGGAGTTGCTGCTTGATGGGTTTTGGGTATTTGGGGTGATGAAAAAGTTTGGTAATGGATGGTGATAGCAACACAACATTGTAAATGTAATTAGTGCCACTGTATTGAACACTTTAAAATAGCTAAAATGGCCAATGTATATATATATAACCACAATAAAATATTTTTAATAAAAAGGAATGGCCATCTCAATTCAGTGTGGAAGAGAGAAGTCAGCCAGTACCTGCGACATGACCTTGATGTGCGTGGCCAGTACATAGAGACAGGCATGTGTGTACAGGAAGGTATTAACTCTGGTGGAATTAAAGAAAGGCCTTCAAACAAAAGTAATTGTGAGCAAACAGAAAGGTCTACCATGTTCATGGATAGGAAGTGTTAACGGCTCTCCCTAAGTTAATTAATACATTTAATAGGACCCAAAAAGTATATACCAACGGGGTTCCTTGATTTTTTTTTTTTTTAAGTAGGGTGATGATTTTAAAGTTGAGGTGAAGATATAAACTAGAAAAGCCAGAAAAACTCTATAAAGAAGAGCAGTGAGTAGTGAATGTTTCCAACAGAAATTAAAACACATTTTAAGTGCTCAGTAATCACAATATTTGTTACTGGTACATGGAAAGACAGATGAACATTTGGAACGGGAGAGGAAGCCCAGATATAGGCCGAGATACATATGGGAATTCAGTACGTGATACATTGTGGTAACTCAAGTCAGTGAGGAAAAGACAGACTAGTAATTTAAGGATGCCAAACAGCTGGCTAGCCATCTAGAAATTTTTTAAAACAAAATTAATTTATTTCTCATAGTACACACCAAGATAAATTCCCATGGATCAAACATTTAAATAAAAAAATGAAATCATAAAAATCATAAAACACAAGAGTAAAGCACAGTTTTGTTTGTTTTGTTTTGTTTTGTTTTTCAGAGTGGGGAAGGCATTTGTAACTATGGCTCAAAATGCAGGAG